>JANVCH010066578.1:0-10709 GCA_025505405.1 Epizoanthus rinbou
GGGGAGGGACCTGGGGCATACTGAATTTTCGATAATGTTTTCTGTCGCAAGTACAGTGTTACAGTCATATGGTATACGGCTTGACAGTTGTTGTCTTTTGTAGGAGCTGTGGGAATTACGACCAAGTTGAAGCTAGTCGTTAACAAGACCAAAAGGAAAAGGCAAAGTAAGTATAGTCCAAACTATAAGTGGCTTAGTGGCATTTTCTTGCATAATGAAAACCAGAAAAGATTATATTTAAGAAGAATAGAAAGGTGCAATATAATGTATGTCGTGTATGTATGGGCAGCATTTTTAAATGTCTGAAAATAATTTTACACTGGCTTGAAGGGACATGGTGTTTGCGCGTTTTGCGAACAGCTGCACTTGTGAGAAATGGAATGCTGAAGTCCCGTCTGATATGGTTTCAAGTTTTTCAATAGCCCCCGTTATCGCAATGGTTCTTGCGTGGATTGGGCAAAAGTCTTCATTTTGTTATTTTCGAAAATAATAAATAGTAATAATAAATAAGGCTTATATAAACTATAGCGCTTCACAAATTATTCGCATCACTAATATAAACTGATTTACAAAATGTTAGTTAGTAATTAACATAGATAGTTAGTAATTAACATAGATAGTAATTAACATAGATAGTTAGTAATTAACATAGATAGTTAGTAATTAACATAGATAGTTAGTAATTAACATAGATAGTAATTAACATAGATAGTTAGTAATTAACAGAGATAGATAGTAATTAACATAGATAGTTAGTAATTAACATAGATAGTGAGTAATTAACAGAGATAGTAATTAACAGAGATAGTTAGTAATTAACAGAGATAGTTAGTAATTAACAGAGATAGTAATTAACAGAGATAGTTAGTAATTAACATAGATAGTTAGTAATTAACATAGATAGTGAGTAATTAACATAGATAGTTAGTAATTAACATAGATAGTTAGTAATTAACATAGATAGTTAGTAATTAACAGAGATAGTTAGTAATTAACAGAGATAGTTAGTAATTAACATAGATAGTGAGTAATTAACATAGATAGATAGTTAGTAATTAACATAGATAGTTAGTTAGTAATTAACATAGATATTTAGTAATTAACATAGATAGTTAGTAATTAACATAGTTAGTAATTAACATAGATAGTTAGTAATTAACATAGATATTTAGTAATTAACATAGATAGTTAGTAATTAACATAGATATATAGTAATTAACATAGACAGTTAGTAATTAACAATGGCGTCGTCGTCATCACCACTACCACCGTAATCATCATCTTCATCGTCATCATCGTCATCGTGGTGGTGGTCGTCGTCATATTCATCGTCGTCATCTTCATCGTCGTCCTCGTCATCGTCACATGACTTAGTATTACAGTAATTGTCTCTCTTTTTTTAATCCTTGTTCTTCTTTCACCTTTGTGTTATTATAGTACCACACACTCGTCCGAAAAAATTGGTTATATGCCCCGAGTGAGACTCAAACTCACGACTCCTGGATACTAGTCAGGCGTGTTAACCACTACACCACCGGGACTCACCATGCTGGCAATACAGCAAGTTGACGGGGTGTGGGCTAGCTCAGCCACGAGGATCTCTGGGCCCAATTGCTTTCTTCCCTCGAGTGTGTATCTGTTCATCGCCCTAGCCACCTTTGTGGGGTTGGCACAGAATTAAAGAAGTAATTGTCTCCCGATTTGAAGACGATCCTTAAGACTGTTCTTAGGACCCTTCGATACTAATAAGTTTTCGCAAAGCCTCCGTTTTCAAAACGTGTTAGTATGGACGGGACTAAAGAGTCCTTTTCCCTTTTGATCCGTTTTCAAAAATCACCGTTTTCGATGAAAACGATCATTATGTTAATGTGAACGATAGGCCAAAACATATCGAGAACGATCCGTTGCCAAATGAAAGAGTATCAGTGTCAGAACCATCGACCAATCAGTGAGCTTCAAGTGCATTTGAACCTTTGTGATTGGTTAAATTTGCGCGTGCCGGCGAAACCAGACTCTGGAGTAACGTTTATAAAGAAATCTCGAGCCGTCGCGGCTCTCATCTTGACATTTTATCGCGAGATAAGTACTTTACACTGAATAGTGCTTGCAGTCTATCTCAAAGAAATCTTTGGGTTGTTTGAAGAGCTTCTCGAATTAAGAACACTGAAGCGCCAATTGCTGTGCTTCCGAAGTCTCTTTGCTGTTTGTGGCTAAACGTTTGTGTAACACTGAAGAGTTTTTCGTGTACGGTTTACTAGCAACATTAACAATACAATTTGTTATTGATACATATGCCATAGGTTGTCCTTTAATAATACTGACGATTTGCTACAGTGTTGACATGACCAAACCATTGGAGTGGCAGCGTTACAAACAGTGTAATATGTAGTACAAACAGCTTTATTCAGCAGCTATCTGACAAGAACAAATGTCGTGGCATGGTGCAATAGCGTACCTCCCGGCCTGCTGTTCAATACTGCATACATATAAACATTTGATATAATGCATGGACGCTTTAGATTTACAGATCCGTCATTAGCCGGTATTTGATGTACAGTAGTACTAGTTGTACTGTTAGTATCCAGAAGGAATTATACTAACGGAGATAAAAGTCAAAATGTTTAATTTTAAAACATTCGTTTTGTTTTGTCAGCGTTTCAAATGAAATGTCTCACTGTTTTGATTTTGAAGCACGTTCTGGTAAGCCAAGAGAAAGCTTTCATCACAAACCTTTTGAAGACATAGAACAATTCTCAAAACTGCACTAATTACTTTTGACTTTGAGTTAAAATTACACAAAATTGCTACCGTCTTACTCACTTATTATGGTATGAACGTTTTCTCTCTTCTTCAGAAAAGCAAAATAAACAGCAACACTGAAGGGCACTCTACAAGATCTTTCTTTTGAGTGGGTAGACGTTGCACTGATTTTTGCGACGATGAAATCTTTGAACAAGCCAGAATAATTGTAGCATTCTGAAGTTTATGGTGATATGTTGATAGAGATAAAACGATATCATTGTTGAGAAAGCTATTTTAATAATAACAAAAACATGTAAATCAGAGGCCCAAACTATGTTATTATTAACAGTCATATTCAAATCATATTTCTTTGAAAACTATTCCTACCAATATAAAGGCAACAGTTAAATGTTTAACGAAGTACAAACTACAAAGCGAACAGTATTTGTTGTTGTTTCTCAGGTCTTTGATCCGGCAATGTACGCTTGCATAATTAATTAGAGTCATTGTTTTCCGCGGCTTGTGTTTGCTATGTGTCGAATCATTGGAAATTAAGATGTCACTGCTTTATTGTGCTAAATCTCTGTTCCTGTCACTACCACTGACATGAGCAAACGGTATCTTCTCACATCGTGATTAAAATTTGAACAAGCACCCCGTTCAATACTATTTGTCCAAGGTTTACATACTTAAGCCGATTAGAAAAAATCTGATATCAAACTTTTGTTCTAAGAGAACCTTCAAGATGCTCTGAGCATTTTAGCTAAGGTTCGTTTATTGAGTGTGTCATCGTTTATTTATGAATAAATGCTTCACCAGTCTTCGGGTTATATGCAAAGTGCGCAACGTTTTCTCTGGTCGTTAGTTTCATTTAAATTTATTACGAAATGCCACAGAAAGAGGTTTTGGTTTCCCAACTAATGGAACAAATTCAACTAATTTATGGTCATAAGGTTTTGTATCAGTTTTAGTTTTACAGTTCTGATTGCTGGTGGACGTAGCAATGTGGTGCTTTTCTGGGATTTGATGGGGTAGCCGAATGTTCAGTTAGAAGCTATATGCGATCGTTAAATCGTTATTGAATGCCACTGTTGAATGTTTTGAGTATTTGAGCATACATATTACCTCCTTTACTATGCTTTATTCATAGTTTGTTCTCAGCTTTTGTTTTCATCAAAGAGAACGTTCTCATCCTTTGAATGTTTCACGGGAGGCCCAGGTTTTTACCTGTTAGGACAGCGTTAATGCGATAGGAGACTTCTTAAGAATGGATTTGCCAGATTTGACTGCAGTCTCTCTTAAGGAAAAGCAAATGCCATCAAATGCCAGCAATATTTGGTACAATGCAGCTGTAGATTTTATTGAGATTGTCATCGCTATCAAGGCTCTGCCCAAGTTATCTGTATATGGATCGCGTCTCTTTGTTTTACAATCAAGAGCAAATTTTGCGGCCATGTGGGAGCTAATTTTCTATCAACACTTTGAGACAATGTAGATCAAAGTGTCTTTCCTCCGTACACCATCACTCCAAATGAAACCAAAGCTGATCTCTTCTCATAAAAACCCAAGTTGAGCTTTATTTTATGAGATCAAAGATCGTGTTCTTTCATATAGTAAGGGCGTAACCAAGTGCACCCCAAGCGAAATTCAGCTGACTGTAAATATCTCGCAGTTTTAATATCACTGGCAACCCGTCCTTCAAATTCGTTATCAACGGCACCTTGCGGTCGTGGTGTTGAAAGCATTACATTTGCGTTCGAGCTAATTAATTGAACTGCCAAACGCGTCAGTGGCGTATCAATCAATCGAAACCCTCGTTCAAACAACGCAATTTACACACTGTCATCAGTTTGTTCACAAGTGGAGTGCGAAGCTCCGCCCCTGGCAAATAGCACGACGGAAATTTGACAATACGCGTGCACGGAGACAAACTGGCAGTTGAATGGATTTTTGCTTCACCGAAGGATAGAAACGGACCTGGTGCCGGTTGATATTTCACTTATATTAACCAACTTGAAATATCGCAGTGAGATTTAGGATGAGCTCGTTCTCAGTGAAAGACATTTTGAATCTTCCCGAGTCCGGCGGTTGCCAAGCTGGGTTTGGGATTATTCCAGAAGTGCAAATCCCGCGCAAGGAAACTGAAGAATTCTGCTGTGATACACCTTTATCCCTTCGGAATACTAACATGTGTATTCAAGAAAATGGGTCGTCATTATCGGGTAGGTTGAGAGTGTCCAAGTTATGCTTAGGTCTGCAAGCAAACGATGCATGTTAGTTTCCTTGAAGGACAGGTAAAACAAGTTATATACGGAAGTAGAATCCATTTCACCCTGTATACAAATCTTCGTTAGTGACAATCAGTATATCTGCTCTTACGACTGGAAATGCAGACGGAATTTTCAATTTGTAAACAATGTCCGCTGTTTCAAATAGATTAAAATGGATTTAATACCTTCGCAATTTTGACGTTATATGTTCAGCTCTCTATCTGGATTAGTTCACCAAGGCCGTATATGGCAGTATATGGTTAAGCTGAGTCCCTCTTCTTCCTTTTTTGTAAGTGCGCAGTTTGCAACAAACTCGCACATTTTGTAACATATCTTTCGTTATTGTGTGATAATCTTGTTATTTTACTTGTACGCAAATCACTGTAGCAATATTTACACATACACAAGAGCAAATCCTCATATAGAATGACAGTAAGAACGAATATTCATCTTGAAAAATAACGCTTTATTGTTGCAAACTTTTATGATTTGTGTTAACTGGTAAAATACTCCACACACCGAGCAACATAAAGTTATTCAGTTGCAGTATCATAAATAAATTAAATAATGGCTTTGTTCTCAAATAGCTTTGAGAGATTGCGTTTATGACACATGGAAAGTTTGTGCCCTAAATAGTACTTTTAAGATATATTGAGAAGAAATAACTTAGAAACCAACTTATATTCACCTCCAATAGTATGTAACACAATCATGAAACAGAAGCGAGCAAGTTCTAACCAGTAAAGATGATTTCAAATCCTTTTGTATTCATAATACAGGTACTAATAATCAAAGAGGGACTTGTCTTGCCACTTAGAATTGCCTGGACACGGCCGATTTTTCTTTCAACCCCACCTTCATTTGTATCGATGAAGAGAGTTTGTTCTCTTAAAGACTGATTAGTTTCTAAAAAAACTAGGTTTTCTACGTTGGCGAGTAGGCCAAGTGATGGAATTAATCAATAAAAGTTGATGTGGTATGTTTTCCTTGTCATGAGGGTGAAAACTTTAAGCTGACGTTTCGATCGCAAGCCCTTCGTCAGAGCAAAAGTGAATGAGCTAGCGCTCAAAACGTCAGCTCAACTTTTAGTTGGTTAATTCCGTCATTTTATCAGTTATAGTTTTGCCTTTACAGTCCCTTAGGAAATTGTAAAGAAGAGGTTGGAAGCCGATGATCTTTCATATCTTTACATGATATATGATGAACTTTTTTCTGTACGTAAATTTAATTATCGAATTCTTCTCGACATACAGACTCAGAGAGAGATACTCCACAAAGTTCAGCCATTTCTACTACAGCAGATTCTTTAGAAGCAACAAGCAGAGACACCAGAGATGATGATGACCTTCCAAGAAAAAGAAAACGGCGAGTTTTGTTTAGCAAGACTCAAACGTATGAACTGGAAAGACGTTTCCGGCAACAGCGCTATCTTTCCGCCCCAGAAAGGGAACAACTTGCGCACCTCATCAATCTTACTCCAACTCAGGTGAAAATCTGGTTCCAAAATCATCGCTACAAATACAAAAAGCAACTCAGCGAGAGTGGTTACTCGGGGTACGGTGGAGTTTATAACGATCCATTGTTTGGGACACCAAGAACAGTACCGGTGCCAGTCCTGGTTCGTGATGGGCTTCCATGCCATAACCTTTCGGCAGCCAGCAGTCAGTTCAGTAGCCTTCGTCACGAGATGTCGTCCTTTCCTCAGTTCTCGTCAGCTTCTGCTGTTGATAGAAGTTATAACACGAGTTATGTGAACTATAGCCAACCGCCGCGGCAGGCGTATTGGACTGGGTGGTGAGGACAAAATGGGAGTTGAAAGTTGTAGATATTCAAACAAAAAGTATTTTGCAGAACCTCAAATTGCTGCATCAACCTTAGTTTGTTCTTAATTGTTTCACATCGTCGCTATGTTTCCATTCGAGATGTTTTTGTTCATAATTCAAAGTACTAAACAAATTGGCAAGCTGTTCTCAGTGTTTCAAGGAGTTCTTATTCATTCATGTACATGAAAATACTGAAGAAATTGGCAAGCAAGTTGCTTTTTATTGTTTAAGAAAATTCGAACGTAGATCAATACTTGCTGTAATTCGCTCTTTATTTCGCAATGGAGTGCCAATTCAGAAATACAAAGAAATAGTAGAAATAGTTTCATAAACTACGAGAAAGATACAATTTATTAAGTTGTTTTTATTGTAAATATAACAAGTTTTTGGCCATATGCTGTTGGGAAAGGGGACTACTTAGAGAATCACAATGCTGTCTTTATACAGCCGTATACGTTCATTTCAGGAGCTGGAATTGTGTTTGAAGAAAGCGACGTTCTTTGATATATCAGTGGCAGAGAAAACGTTATGAAATACTAGCGCCAATGTTGACAAAAAGCACACTTTTAAAATAAAAGCGTAGCAGATGGGAGGTAGAACATGCCAAGTTTATGTATCTACCAGACAACATTTCCAACAGAATAACAGTATCGCTTTTTGATTGCCCTCAGTCATAGTACATCTTGATACAAAGGATATTTAGTTGTAGAGAATAGAAAACCTGTATTGTTTACAGAGCATTGCTAGATACTGGAAACTATACGAGTTTTCTATTGCGTTTTGCAACAATGAGAAATCTTCCAGACGGCCTGTTTGTACACAATAGGTGTAAGGGTGTGACTAAGCTTTGTCAAGATTTTATTACTTCAGGTGTATAGGGTGCAAAATGTTTAAATATTGGCAATCGCAGATTCCACGAGAATAGAGACTGGTGTCTTAAAAAGTAAGATTTGTAAGGGTATAAGAGAGTGGTCTTGTTGCGCGAGAGAGTACCTCTGGATCTTCTGTTCGTAATGTAATTAAGTCCCCAACTGAAGTCAGAGACCATTGGCAAAGCTGAATACACACCTTTACAAACAAACTGCAAACAAAGTGGTCCATATTGTATTGTTGAGGCAAATCACTAAGTCCATAAAGATCAATAAAGAACGAGTGAAGTCTTCAATATGAGTTTTGATAGACGTACGTTATGGGCAAGCCTACAGTGTGGGACCGAACTTTCTAAAGTCTCACTGCTTTGGTGAAGTGACTAAAACACAATGGTCTCAGTTTTGTCCAGCTAGGAATGAACTGAGTAAATCTTTAACAACATTTTAGTTTTCAAATATTTTACTTCAGCTCGGTAGTGTAAACAAACTGACAAGTCCAGGATATGACCGGAACAAGAGTGATGAATCACCTCATAAAACACTTAGCTTTTATGAAATACTAGGATATGAAAAGCTACAGTTCATACATTATTTGAAAACAAGTTTGACTTGTGATACTCTCGGACAGAAGTTCGTGCGATGCTCACAATTCTGTTCTGGTGTGGGTTGATTCAACCTGTAAGACCGCATGTTTTCTTTTCAATACTGTTTGTACTGGACATTGCAGTTGAATGGCAGTGTTGCCATTTCTCATTTGATGTGTTTTGTTATTGGTTTAATAAAGACTGCAGTGGGAGTTCATAAAGTAACGTTACACAGCTAAATCTAACAACGGAACAATGCCTGTTTTCCCTTCCTAACTCGTGCAAACGTGACAACAAGTTGGATAAACAGCTATCAAAACCAAAGAGATAAAAGTCTTTCTATCTTCAGTTTCACTTTTTTAGATGAGATGTTTTTGTTAGTATTTCTTATATCTTTCCAAATTGTATAAGAACTGCCACAACGGTTTTCAATTCCACTTTTTCGTGTTCAGCACAAGTTCAACTGTTAGCAATATTAGTTGTCTAATCTCATATCTATTTGCCAATGATTAGCATTACCCTGTGTAACACCGCATATCTTTTAAGATTGGTTTAAACCGAGTAATTTAGGATCAAATGAGCATGCGAGTTGATGGGTTTAAACTCTTGCTTTTGCGTTTCAGTGGCCGCCACCTCTCGCGCGCTCTCATCGACTCTCGTGCACTCGCTTAAACATGTTTTAAACATGTACAAATTTTTTATGAGAGTTAGTGAGAGTTTATGCTCGTTTGACCAGTTCACGATGATAATTGAGCGAACTGTCATGCAAATTTGAAACAGTCGACTCTCTTCAACTCCCACTGAATACTCGTTTGATCCCGGCTCAACAAGAACTGGCGATGTTCCGTTCTTTCGCCCCGTCCAAGTATAGCACTGGACTCGTGAGACACGTTTTCCCATATCCAGACTGCACACGATACAAACGACAATGAAGTGATGTACGAAACAACTGACTACATGTATTTTCTTAAGACAAAGTGACCCGACATAAATATCTTTCATCTCGCAGAGTCGAAAATGAGCGGTAAAAATAAATAAGGAAAGAATGTCTGCCACTTTAGCTGAAATTCATGTTAGGGTTAGGGTTAAATTGTTTTTGTTTGAGTCACTTGCTACGTGCTTACTAAATATTCGAAGGGGTTTTGTTCATTATAACGTCACCAGTGGAGATCTTTGAAGATCGAACATTTTGCATATTTTGTGATGTCAGTTACTTTTGACACATTTAGCTGTTAACGTGAAAGAGTTTCCAGCTGTACTATTTGATAGAATTAGTGGTTTTAAAAATTAAAATTGGCGTTCAGCCGGAAACTAACTACAGATTAGCAACCTGCACTTTTTTCACATTTCACTTTATTCTCTCGATTCTGAGAATTTTATATCAGAACTTTGAGGTCAGCATATTCTGCATGTGTAGCGCTTCTGAAACTTCTGCCAGCTTTAAAACTGAAAACTAACTTGTACTGAAAGAAAGAAAGCAAGATATATTTCGTTTGTATAGCGACTACAAGGCTGCCACTTTACAGCTGTAATGCAACTTTTCGAAGACGGGACTTATGAACCCGGCAGTGCATGCTTTGTAAGACAAAAAAATTTCAGTCTCGATGCGCTTTACAATATTATATCCGC
This sequence comes from Epizoanthus rinbou, assembly GCA_025505405.1. NCBI lineage: Eukaryota > Metazoa > Cnidaria > Anthozoa > Zoantharia > Epizoanthidae > Epizoanthus > Epizoanthus rinbou. The sequence continues at coordinate 9,918 of JANVCH010066578.1, forward strand.
GGCCAATGGCTGCCAGTTACAATATAGATACAAGCCACAACACCGGGTTCACTACCCTACTCTTATCGACAAGTTCGTGTGTTCTTTGAAGCTCTTTGAAGTCCCCCGATAGAACGTCAAGAGACTAGAACAACGGCTTAACGTCTCTGTCCATGGATGGAAATCGTGCACTATAAAGGATAATCCAACAACCTAATCGGACTTGTCCTGTACTTTGTAATTTATTCTCTTTATCCGCTTTACTCTGGTTTTAATATATTTGTATTAGCAACATTTGTATTCGTAACAGACCGGCTTTTCAGCGCTATACCAAATTGCAATAAATAGTAATTATAGTGTTGGCATATTCCACCAGGTTGAAAATGTAAATAATATAGTCAAAAATATATGTGTGTATATTCTAAATGTTTTCTATCTAAAAATAATCTCTGAAAATGATCTTTTAGATCGAAAACTCTTAGAATATATAGAGTTTTTAAATTTCACTTAACCTGTGATACAGATCCTAGAGTAATAAACTTTATTACCCACCAAATCTTTTGTTTCTTGTGTTTGTTTCCATCTACTAGCTAGACACTGACTGTTAGAGATTGTTTCACGAGTTAAGTGTATTCACTCAGTACCGTAAACTTCTGGTAATCTGAAGCCCACGTCTTTATATTTTATTTCAAAGGGATTTTTCGTGGGTTGGTTTTGGCAGGTTTTGGGTAGGACATTTTCGGGGATGGTATGATTGAAAGGAGTTTTACGTCTTGAAAATGGCCGAACTTTGAGTACCTTTGGGGCATATTT
>JANVCH010066589.1:0-10707 GCA_025505405.1 Epizoanthus rinbou
ATAATAAATTTAATATATTTTATTTATATGTATGTACAATGAAAGCACAATAATAATAATAATAATAATAATAATGAGTTTGTTATAGCAATAAATATATCCATTAAATAGCCAATTTCATCTACTACAGAACTAAAATAATCGAAGAGGAGATGTCTCCTCTCTGTACCCATCTCACTTGGAACTCCTGCGGTTTCTAGAGGCGACAGTGATTGGTCTATTTATCACACGTGACATTAGCCGAGGATGAAACGAGTGGCGCATCTCTGAACACCTTCCAATTCTAGTAGCCTGATGTCTGAAATGTGGGACTGCGGAGCCCAAACTTCACTTTCGTATCCAAGATGAGAGCGGACAAATGCAAAGTATAGCAACTTCTTGCTGTCAGCGCCTACGTGGGCCACATTACAGTGCCGGCGTAAAACGCCAAGCATTCGATTGGCTTTAGCCACCACAAGAGATATATGTAAACTCCACGACAGCTTGTTGGTGACTGTGACCCCGAGGTCTTTTTGGCTAGGTACCACTGCGAGGGCGTGGTAACCAACGACATAGGGACTGACAGCAAGGGATGGCACTAAGCTAGTGCGTTTTCTGGAGATGCGCATGACCTCACATTTCTTAACATTAAAAGACAGTCCACAATTTCTAGCCCAATGGCAGAGATTGTCAACATCCGTCTGAAGAACTTCACAGTCACTGGGACGGCTTACAACACGAGCACTTGGCATCATCAGCGAACAAGGCGACGGTTGAGTTACGGCTGACTGCATCCGATAAGTCGTTGACATATAACAAGAAGAGGAAGGTCCCCATGATGCTTCCTTGAGGCACGCCAGGAGGTTTAACAGGAGTCCAAGGGGAGTATGCACCATCGACCAGGACACACTGCATTCTAGATAAGAGATAGTCCAAGAACCATTCGTGTAGACGACCCTGGATTCCGAACAGTGATAGCTGGTGAAGCAGCCTTTTGTGTGGCACGGAATCAAACGCCTTGCTGAAGTCCAGATAAATGACGTCTATCTCTTCACCAGCATCGAGGGAAGAACCTAATTCATGAAGCACAGACAACAGCTGGGTCACACAAGAACGGTCATTTACAAAACCGTGCTGTAGAGTCAATAAACGTTCCATGAGGTCAGGTAGAATCTTCTTCAGGAAGCAGCGTTCACACAGCTTACTGATGATCGACAGTAAAGAGATTGGTCGATAGTTGGATACATCTGACTTCGCACCTTTCTTGTAAACCGGAGCGACGCTGGCAAGCTTCCAATCTCGTTGCAACTTGCCCAGTCGTAGCGACTGGTTAAAAAGAAAACACAGAGAAGGAGCAATCTCGTTAGCACATTCTACCAGACGTTTCGGGTATAGTCTGTCTGGACCAGGTGACGTACCAGGGTCCAGCCTCTGTAAATCAGAGAGAACCTCCTCAGTAACCATGACAACAGTTGATATAGTATTGTCTGTAAATGGGGTGGACGGTAAGTCACTAGGCAGTGAGGGGTCATTATTAAACATGGACGCAAAGTACTGGTTAAATGCTTCAGCTTTGGTCTCAGCCGCCGAGAACGAGGTGCCATTGAGCTCTGTAGTTTAGCTCTTATGTTTACCAGGCTATTCCACAGTGCTGGTGCAGATCTAGAAATTGCACTATCACGAAACACCAAAGGTATCAGTTTTGAATCCAAGTGTGGAGTAGATCGAAGATTACGATCGGGATAATACGACTGGCGCGCACATAGACATGCCATAAGTAGTCCTCAGATTGTTGTCCATGGGGAGAGACTCTTGTTCAGGTATACTACTTTGGTTGTTGGTGGAGATAATTGGGGTGCAGTTGGGTGCGGTTTAATGGGGTGTCGGTCGTGTAGGTAGGTCATTTAGAATTATCTGATATTTTAGGATTACTAAATCTTTGCATCTTTATCCGTTTCTATGTACATGCAGGTATATGTTGTGATGGACAGGTTTTTATAAGGAATTTATCATTCCGTCTGACCCTTTGCAAATTACGTAATTCCTTTTAACATTGCATAATTAAAACAATTAAATTTAAATCTAATTTAAAATCATGATTATCTTCATCATCATCACCCTGATCATTTTCTCATTCTCATTTTCGTTCTCGATCTCGTTCTCGTTCTCGTTCTTGCTCTTGTTCTTCTCTTCTTCTTTTTCTTGGATTTTTTCTTCATCATTGTCATCATCATCATTATCATCATCATAATAATAATCATCAACCTCATTATTAACATCGTCATAATGATTTTCCTTATCATCCTTGTATCGTCGTTATCATCATTGTCATCATTATCGTCCCTATTATCGTCATTACCATCGTAATCAATATTATCGTTATGATCATCTTCGATCTCATCATTATCATCGTTATTAGTAATAGTATTTTTATGTGACATGTTATGCACATAACAGGGTCGCCAAGGACATGGGTATTGTAGACGAGTCTCTCCCATCTTCTCTTATCGAAGTGCTTCAGTGCAGCCTGCAGACACTCGCTGTTCTGGTTGTCGTGTCAGTGGCCAATGTCTGGATGGTAATCGCTGTTATTCCATCTGCCATCTTGGCTTTCTATCTATGCAGGTAAACAAATTGTTGCATTCTATTGTCAGGCCTGTACTGAGCGGTTAGAATGATAGCCAGGTTTTACTGATGTTTTCCTGCTTCCAACAAGTGCGCTCTGCAGAGTCCTGTTGATTACAGGCCAACCCAGACCTTACGAAATTGTTGCGCAGGACTTACCTTATGTAGGCAGGACTTTGCGGGGTATGACTACAATAATTATGCATGTTTAATTTTGATCTTTTCTTGTTGAAAATCTCTCTCATTTGTTCAGTTATCTTCGTTCATGCAACTATGTAAGATCCTTCATGCATTATTGTAACATAACTATAACTACCTGAAGAAATTGAGTCCCTGCCACCATACATGAAATTATATATTTGATTTCTGTGTTTCTTCAACTAGATATTTCAACCATGCGCAGAGGGAACTGGCGCGACTTACGGCCATTACCAGTACTCCTCTGTACTCTCACGTGACCGACGTCATACGGGGAATCGTCACCATCCGGAGCTATGGACAGCAACAGTGGTTCCTCGAGGATTTCCACAGGTACACTGAGATAATCCACACAGTATCCAAATGCATCCAGTGTAGCGGAACTCCCCCTACTTTTCCCAGCTCTGTATAGGGTCTGGGTCATGACAAGACTCATCTCCTACATTAGGCAGGGTAGGGGCAGTTCAGCTGCTATACTATGAAAACATATCTTCGTTTCTAAGAAAAGCAGAGAAACTCAATTTCTTTCCAAATGTTCACAATTTATCATCTATCCATTATATTTATGCACCTGGGTGAAATGAAGTACTGTGAGACATAGTGTCTTGCTAAATCCAGTAGCGTATCTAAGGGAGGGGGGTCGCACACTCCAATAAATATGTAATGAAAAATGTGCTGAAAGTATAGTAAATGCTATTTTAGAGACCCTAAATTAGGGGGCATGCCCCCTATACACCCCTAGGTGCTCGTTGTTACCTCAGCCCTTCCTTCAAATGGTCCACCCCCTCTCAAAATCTCTAGATCGGCCCCTGCAATAACTTTACAAAGTGGCAGTAGCTACGTACACGTTCGAATCTGGTCAGGTAGGTCTTTTAAAGTAGGACAAACTATCAACAACGCTACCATGTCTCCCCCCAGATACCCAGACAAGGTTACGGTAAATAGACCCCACTAAGGGCGCTTTCCATTTGTCGTAACTGGCCGGTCTGGCCGGCCCAAGCGAATGGAATGGGGCAATTTAGGGAACTGGTTTAGGCCAGAATGACCCCACTACTAGACTAGAAGTACTGAGCAGTTCGCTCGTTCTGGTACGAAGTTGCTGTGCAAACATAGAATGATGAACTGCCTGGCCAGACTGGCTGGACCCGACAAATGGAAAGTGCTCTTAAGAGTCAATGCACTCTATCTTTTAGGCTTCAAGATCACTCCAACAGCGCCTTCATTCTACGGTGTGTAGTGCCAAGATGGCTGTCTATGCGTCTGAACTTAATCAACAGTGCAGTGATAACCCTGACGTCACTTGCAGCCTTCTGGACTGCTTCTGATCCAGGTGAGGATCTGATAGTACACTATGTAGCGCCATGGCAGTACCAGGATTCTGAAGGATTATTCTGCCACTGGCCTTATGTGGGCTCATCCATTGAATATAATGCTGAGGGTTCTCGTTTTGAATTATGAAAGGAGTGAAAACGCTGTATTAGAAGTGTCATCCTTTGAATTCAGATACATGTTATACCTAAGAATTTGTTTTATGATAGTTATTCAGTGGAGAGATTTGGTGACTGTTTTCTATCCAGCTAAAAAATAGTCTACAGTACACATGTGCCTTTTCTATTGCATATTCTAACTACTTCACAACCGAAGGTCAAAATCGGTTCTATGTCTGTATCAATAATTTTTTCAATGAAATGACAGGAAGTCTAGGAAACTTTATTTATCTACGGATTTTAAATAGGGCATTGATCGCTTTTTCTGCTAATGTTTTCTGGGCAATTGTGAAATTCCTCGAAGCCGTAATTTTAATACCTAAATATGTGTTCGTCGGTCGTCTCCGTCATAAATTGGTCTAAAAGGCCTATTAAACTTTGAGAATTTTTTGAAAAACTAATCAGGTTAAAATAAGTTCAGAAAACGTCTTTATGATTATGGATTAATATTAAGACCAAGTTTCCTTTCTCTTGTTCTTCTAGCGTTGTCCGGATTGTCGATAAGTTATGCTTTGCAGCTCATGGGTTTGGTCATGTGGCTTGCCATGGTAACAAGTAAGACTGAAAGTGATATGACGTCAGTGGAGAGAGTATTCACATACGCTGAATTGCCCCCAGACCCCGCATATGGTATCCATGGCAACCAGCCACCTGCGAATTGGCCTAGCAGCAGTTCAATAGAATTTAGAGATGTGTCACTGAGCTATTCTCACGGCAGTCCTGAGGTGCGAGGATGATGTAAAACATTGTAGGGACATAATCTACAAGTGACTATACCTCAATAGCATGTAATATTATACGAGAAATAATGAAGATGTTAGATATGTTTCGGCTAAGAACACGCTCTAATACTTTAATAATAATAACAGTACTCAGAAGATTTTTGTTTTCTAGATTTTAAGATTTCGTAGAAGTTTTGGCCAGATCTTAAAATATCTCTAGTTGTGACTGAATCTCCCATAGTTGTTCCTTAAGTTCTTTAATCTATTTTATCGCGTTCACAATATAGATTGTGATAAAATGCGGCACTGTTAGTGAGTCTCGCGATCTTAAAGAATGCTGATTCAAGGCAATGGTATTAGATATTAGCATTTGCCAAACCAGGGAATATATATAGTGCTTTTCGCGCGCTCTGATTGGTTAATCATAATAGTAATATACAGTATAACTCCGACCACTCATGCATGACCTCACGCGAATGTACATTTTGTTTTATTGGAGAAAATGAAGATCAAATGTTAGTCTCTATTCACTGGTTTGGCAATTACTAAAGCAATTATTTCCTTCAGTATCGAGGCTGTATCGAAAAATATCCACCTCGCCTCGAATGACCATAAGCAGTCACCTCCATTTCAGGGAATAATTGTTAAATATCTGTCGGAGTCTGTAGGTACGGACAATTCGACAGCCTATCGTAGCCAAGGAGTGATACAATAACAGGGAAGACATTATAACATAGTAAGCATTGTAAGTATCTTTTCAACCTTGTCATTACACCAACACAGGTTCTCCACAAGCTCAACTTCAAGATCAATGCTGGAGAAAGGGTGGCAGTAGTTGGACGGACCGGTGCCGGCAAATCCTCCCTCGTATCTGCGCTATGCAGACTGTACGCAGTAACTGGAGATATCCTCATTGATGGTGTGTGCACCAACGAGCTGAACGCCAACGATTCCCGTGTCGCGGTGGCCGTGATTCCTCAGAACCCAGTTCTGTTCACTGGCAACCTACGTATGAATCTTGACCCGTCCAGTCTCTATGGGGATGACCAGATTTGGAGCGTTCTTGAACAAGTCCAACTGAAGGCCCTGCTGGCCGATAAAGCAAAATTGGGTAATGAACTGTATTGTCCGGTTACTGAAAGCGGTTCTAACTTTAGCATTGGAGAGCGCCAGTTGATTTGCCTTGCTCGAGCGCTATTGCGAGATACTAAAATTGTAATCCTCGATGAAGCAACAGCGAATGTAGATTACCAAACAGACAGAATTATTCAATGTGTTGTCCGAGAAGAGTTAAGGGGGAGAACAGTGGTAACAATAGCTCATCGCTTAGCAACGGTGCTTGATTATGACAGGGTGATGGTTCTAGACAAGGGACAAATCGTAGAGTTTGCTCATCCTGAAGCGCTGTTGGAAGAAGAGCAAAGTTGGTTTGCGAGGCTTCTCAAAAGCTCGAAATCTTAACGATGTATTATTCACCAACAATATGTAACCGCGAGGGTAACGGGGAATTAGCTCCGGCACAGACTGATAACCCGAGTACCCTTCAGTATAGACCTTTACCACCGTTTTCATTGCTTCGCGACCTTTCAAAAATTTATTCTCTGTCTGGAATTGGATTTAGACTGCCGCCAATCATGTACTTTTCAAATAAATCCGCGCATTCAGACAGAAAAATGGTTGGGCTGGTGCCATCTCGTCTGTCAGAACGTGCGGCTTCATTTGAAATGCACATGATTGGCGGCAGTCTAAACCCAATTCCAGACAGAATAAAGTTTTGAAAGGTCGCGTAGCAATGAAAACGGTGGTAATGAAAATAATATTAAAAACAGTATTCCAAGTATTCCAGAATTGGAATAGCTCCGAACTATTCTTATTCCGGAATAGTGCCAAACGAATGCGCCCTTGGTAGACGAGGTCTCGCGAACATGAAAATTTACTGACAGCCAAGCAATTCCCAAGCAATGAACGCCTCCTCATAATTAAATGCCTCTTTGGTACAAACACCTTCCTTCTAACCTTAACAAAGATATAATCGCTTATTTACGTACCTTGTTACTAATGTCAATATCAATAGAAGTCATGTGATTCATGTCGATGATCACGTGGTTGTCGGCTTGCCCATAGCGGTCACTGTATCCCCCTGAGCGAACACAAACATCGAGCTGCAAAACACGAAAGAGATCGATTAAATACAGCATGTATGCATTAATTAATTAATTAACAAACCTATTATAATATCGTTCAAGTAGTACGCGCGTTGTGATGTTATTTATTGCCAGACACCAATAATACTCGTGTTCCATAGTTCCAGTTTCAATTACGTTATAACAAAGTAACAAAGTAAACAAAAAGTCATCTTCCGAAACAACTGATCTTCAAAGATTGATAACTGACATTCTCGATAATTGATAATAACCCTAACCCTAATAATAATTAGATATATATTTATCTAATAAGGTTTGTTATCTTGGTATATTCCGACGTTTTGGCTACAGTGGTGCCATTCTAGAATCCCTCAAATCAAGTCCCTCCAAGTCTTTAAATTAAGGCTGAACTGAGGGTTATAGGGATATAGTCGTCATTGAACATCCACACGACAATTATCTGTATCTTTAAGAATTTGTATTGTGTATATATCTTACTAATGATTTGCCGTGTCCAAATATATTTTTTGAATACGTATGTTAATCAGCGGCGGAAAATCAGAAGAGCCAGTTTCTAAATGTGACGTAGTTACGATATATTATGTAAAATTTTAATGTAAATAGTGTCTTTGAATTAGTTTTAGAAATGGTACTTTAAAAACTTATTATTATTATTATTACTATTATTATATTAAAGTATATATTTGATTATTGTTATATATACTGTTCTTGAGCCCCTTATCGTGCAGATTGCTTTATTGTGCCCGCTACTTTCTCGCGGTTACAAAAATACGACACAGTTACAGATATAAATTGTTCGTTCCCGTTACGCGGTTAGTATATGGACTGGCTCTCGTCAGTGCTTGCGAAGTCAGATAATTGCCTTGAAAATATTAATGTGTCCTGCTACGTGCTGTCAGTAGCTGGAAAATGCTAGGCACATCTCCAATGTCACAACCCGTTGTTTCACAAATTAGTTTTACGTCCTTCTAAATATTAATTTTTTTAAACTGTACAATGGGAGACCTACGGTGCATGCAAATCGATTTTTTTTAATTAATTGATTTATTTTAACAACCATGCGTGTACATACACATTGCACTCATTTGTTAAATACAAAATATCCAGCGATATTGTTTAATATTTTAGTACAACTGAGCCAAGTACGCGAAATTTCATAGCCATAGTCAGTTCCAAGTAATGATAACGAAACTGGAAACATCACTGACTTCTTTAGTTCTTCTGTTAAGTTATAACTTAGTTATATTTCATCGTTTATTTCGGTGCCGATTTGAGTGAACGTACATGCAACTCACCAAATACGCCATCACCTGAAGGATACGGAAGCCAACCGAGTGCTCGATCATCAATCAATCATCCTAACTGAATAGTATGCAGCGGGCTGATTAGGGTTGTTATCGTACCAACATCCCGCCCCAAACCACGGAAACACTGTCAGGTCCATTTAGATATATTGTTTTTAAAGAAACTTCCTCCTATCCTTTGCATCTCTTAACAACTACGCACTTGTTTTCTGGAATATCAGCAGGACCTGCCACTAAATATTAGCTCAGTCTATAAACGAGTCCAACAAACCTTTCCGTACCTTGTTAGTTGTACAAAACTCGAGCGTTTCGCTAACGTCTCTTTTGCTTCGTACTTTAACAAAACTCAGCGGGTTACTTTTCCATAGCTTTCCATTCCAAACTTTGGTTAACTCGTCTTTGAAGCCGGCGTCCTCCGGTGTGATCGCCTCGCCACTGATTAAATCTTTTAGCTGCTGGAAATCACTCATTGCTTACTGAATAAATTGTCAGTTCCAAACAGATTCAGTGCAAATGTGCTCTGTTCTGTTTAGTTAAACAAAGGATTGTGATTTGCAATTGTTTACAGCTTGGGTGAGCTACTATATGATGCAGAAGTGTTTTTGAACAATTAATTCAACTTTCTTTAAAATATTAATCATATGTAAACATCAATATATTTTTCAAAATTATTCCACCGATGTGCCGATAATTATATGCGGTATAAGTTGTTGACATTTGCTTTTGTTACTATTTCCCTACTTGTTATTGAACTAAAATAATCAATCCAATGATGGGGAAAGAATGGAAACGTAACCCACAAGAACTATATTCATAATTCAAAATTTTGACAAAAAGAATTGCGGAATACTTCAGTTGCAAAGTGGACCTAATTTTAATCTATCGTGGAAATAAGTCTCACAGGACGCAATAGACTAACTATTTCGTATATATCGGTCGGGCTAAGCCAGAAGATCACATTCTGATCACTTTGCTCACCGTGTTTTGCTCGCCAACAATAAATTATTATAAAACTATCGACAGCCCAAACCGCTCCCTTGCAATGCGTTCGGGTAAGAATGGGAGAAATGGACGCTGTTCAGGGGATCGCCACGATGGAGTTTAATTACCTAGTCCTACTCCAGCAGAGCTTGCAAATTTGAACTTGTTCGTCATAGCACAAGTCACCAGAGACGGAAAACGAATGTTTAATCAATTATTCAATCGAGTTGGAAAGACCTTCTGTTCAACACATTCTGGAGTTACATTTTAACAGAGATATTAAAATATCTCTCTTCTTTAGATTTAAACGATTTTTTAAATCAATAAAATGAACATAGCATGTTCGTGTTGGTGGTTCATTTGATCAAGGAAGGGACTCTTAGTAAATGCATTATTATACATTGATACAGCTGCATCCTCTTGTGTTTATTATTATTATTATTAATTTAAATAAGACTGAACAAAGTCTAGGCTTGAAAATATTAAAATTATATTGAGAATCTTTATACATGGCTGTGCGAAGATACGGCTTTTATTTTCTTGTGTCAAATGTAGTAACACACAAGTGAGTGCAAGCCGAATCTTCAAACAGTCATGTAAGTTTCTTTTTATCAAATGAAAATCAAGACGAAAAAACGAACTTCTGAACCACAAGAAAATAATATAAAAATCATAAGAAAATATGAACTTCTGAGAAATTTTAAAATAACCAACGATATTTTATATCTTCAAAGATATGACTTATCTCAACAATTTAATACCCGATTTTCTTATGATAAAATGAATTACTTTTGTTAATTAAAAATGATTCGAAACAAGTAAGATGCAAAAGGATAACAAATTGATTTAGTCCAAGAGCAAAGTAAATTATGTTCTCAGCTTATTGATCGACATTTAGGAGAAAGAGACGAGAACAGATAAACTGCTGCACATGTGGCACTGGCGAGCTAACGGAATTAAGCAGTTGCAAGGAAATGGCGTGAAATAACTAGGAAGAAGAAAAAGTTAAGAAAATGTAGTTTTGTGATAGTTAATTAGTAGTAGTAGTAGTAGTAGTAGTAGTAGTAGTAGTAGTAGCAGCAGCAGTAGTAGTAGTAGTAGTAGTAGTATAGTAGCAGTAGTAGTAGTAGTAGTAGCAGTAGCAGTAGTAGTAGTAGTAGTAATAATAGTAGTAGTAGTAGTAGTAGTAGTAGCAGTAGTAGTAGTAGTAGTAATAATAGTAGTAGTAGTAGTAGTAGTAGTAGTA
>JANVCH010066600.1:0-10707 GCA_025505405.1 Epizoanthus rinbou
CGTGGGTGGAGTGGAGGGGGGGGGGGTTGACTCCCCTACATTGGCAAAATGGGTATGTACCGATAAACAGGGTATCAGTTTTAGTGGTGTATTTCCAGAACGAGGTATCACTTCATGTAAAAGTTTAATCCATTTCTAAAACGGGCTAGCGATTTTTGGAAATGTTGTACTTTTAGGCGTCAGGAAAATTTTCTAGAATGGGTATCAAATACATTTTCGTTTTGATATTTAATCGAATCTTTCTGAAAAATGAACACGGATATTTGCCTATAAGGAGAATAGTCGCTTAAACACGAGGTCATACCAACTGTCCATGTCAGCAAATTGCTGTAGTATACGGCATATCGCAATAGAAAAGGAAACAGATGGGAGCCGCCTCAAACTTTGCATGTTAGCGACCTTTATAAAAGGTATTTTAAAATACTTGGCGCATCAAATTATCGAGGAAATTTATAACAACTCACTCTTAGGACACTGTGGCATTTCCAATCCTCTTGTCTGAATTTCGATACATGAGCGAGGTACTTTGTATGACCCTTCTCTCATCCAGTACCAAATGCGCTCGGGTTGTGGTTCCATCAAACGACCCGGAATCCATGGAGCAGGATGGTAATAGCTGTTCTCAGCTACAGATGGAAAATAAAGGATTAGCGGTATCGTAATATACTTTTGGCTGTTTTATTTGTTTATTTTAATTTTTAATAATGTCTTAAAATTATTTAAGCGAATCACAAGCCTACACAGTATTCTAGAACCTGACGATATCTCATCTCTGTACAGATTTCGGACGATATCGCAGATATCTCAGCTGTGCCCTGCAGACAGGCAACACACAATTACAAGAAACATACCCAATGTACACTTATATATTGTAGGTTTTATGAAGGACGAGATATACGAATATACATGCTCATGTGTACTTCCCACCAATATTTGTTGCATGTAGTCACTCCGTTCACAGACATGAAAAAATGTGGAGTATTTACGGCGTAGAATCGCGAAAAGGGAGTTCATCGTTCATCTAACATACAAAGAGTCACTTGCTAGCCCTAGTTTTGTTAGATATGATGGACCTCAAACTTTGATCTCAAACATACGATCCTCCAGTTTTGTTGACACGCTCCCGAATTAAACTGATTGGTCACATTTGTAAAACGTTACCCTTAAAGGCATAATGTGGGGTGTTTATTTAGACCCCGCCCCCAAGGATTTTTCGACCTCAAAATTTTGCCGTTTGACCAATCGCCAAAATCGTTTTAGCAACTGTAGTCAGATAATGGGCGAGCGTTTTGGCACTAATTAGATGACGTCAACACTGACGATACGACCACAAAAACCAAAAACTTGGCTCTAAACTCCAAATGTTTAGTTTTATTTTGATTACTTCACAGTTTTAGCATGTAAAATATTATTTTATAAATATTTCCTTAAGTATGTTTCAAAATTAGCACAAACTAAAAAGAATGTAAAAATCAAAGACGGCGGAAAAAATGGAGGATTTTAGTTTGGAACATCTGTTCCCATAGAAATGTTATTGTTACCATCATAACTACTGCTACAATTATTATACTACTAGCACTGCAGCTATTACCACCTCTACTACTTCTGTCACTAATCTAATTATAAATATTTCATACTGACCTGTTACTGTCCCCCACCAGTTCGAAGTGGCACTTCTGGATGTGGTTAACCGTGCTCCTGCGATCCAAGGCATCCGCCGTTCAATTCCCGAGTCTTGATAATTCCAGTCGTCAAATTTTGTAATTAGCTTTACATCCGTTTGGTTGTTGAACGTTCCTGTAAAACTGTACGCCCTGTGTGCCTGCCATATACCTCCCCAGCGACCTGGGAGCGAAATGAAAACATTTAACGATATTTATTTTTGGTTCGTCTGAGTTCCTGCATGATATTTGGGTATATATTAGCCCTAGTAGTGTGAAACTTTGCAAATGAATTAGATCTTTGTACTAGTAGATAGAGTAGAGTCTACGTTCTCATTGATGTAAAGTTGCAGTTTAAGTCTACAGTTATAATATATAATTTGATCTCATGCCACAAAAATTCAACCAATCAAGAAGCTGTAAAACCGTTGCATATTCTGCGATAAGTATTCCTCTCTGCTTTCCCTCCATGGCGTGCGCATGGGAGCTAATTTCCCGCCAAATGATGTGTATACGTGCAAGGGTACCGTACGCAACACATTCTTCCTTCAATAGAACAAATATCCAGATGGAACAAGTAGACGAAGAGCTTCCAAATTGTGTTTAATTCAAATAGACTATTTACAGTCGAAGGCCACTGACAGACGTGGCAGAAAGCAACAATTTATGTATAATGAACTTAAAGGCAATGTGTATACGGGAATACAAGTCGGATATGCAGCATATTCCACGCTAATTCCCATGCACTCGAAAGCATTGCACAACTTGTATATATCAAATATGCATTGCAGCCAAGGCACACTGTATTAGTCTCACTAGGTATACATAGACATCAGTTATTGCAATATCTGGTTTAATTTCAATCAGAGAATCATCTGGTCTCTATGATAAATATTCAACAACCTAGTAAATTTCGGTTCTGTCCTGGGCTTGACTTTATTATTATAGGAAAATAGGTTGGCTGACAAGGGTATTCACTTGAAATTTCACGAGTAAAATTATATCGCCAGAATAGCGAAGCGATGAATGCGATGTTAATTTGTCGAGTAAAATAGAACGTGGAATACACGATTCAGGCAACGAATTTTCTTTGAGTCGTATAGATGAATCTGAAAGTACTGATTGAGTCAAAAGTCTGCAAAATTGGTGCTGGATGGCCGCTTGGTCGCGCGAGTGCAGCGAAATGCAAAATCTGCACTAGACCAGATTCCTTGAAAAATCTCTACCTCATCTGTGTGACTCTATGCTAAACTATAAACGAATTCTCCAAGTATCTTACCTCTACTCTGGGCTTCAAGTCGGTACTCGAAGGTCGGACCTGTTATGTTAATGTTGTCTTTGATGCTATCAGCGAAAGCTAACATCGAGAAGTCCTCGTACAAATCCGGTGTGTTCTGATTGCGTAATCTAACGTTATCAGCAGTCCATGTGTTGGTATGACTGGAAACCAACAAGGTCCAGCCACCTCCATCACGAGTCATATCACAGTAGGCCTTCGTTGGATTGTTCGGACCATTTGGGGATATCACGTATACCCCATCCGGGTACTTACGATTAGTGTCAAGGCCAACTTGCTGCAAATGGCGACATGAACGCACCACTGAAGAAACGGAAAAAATGTTAGAAACTTAGTTATTAAGATCTACACCACAATAACTACCGATTATACAGCAAAAATGTAATGTTACCACAGTGCAAGAAGTTGAGCCATGCCATGCTGCATCTCAGTATATCAAGCCATTTCATAAGTAAACCTAATGCATACTATGAAATACGATACTATGAAACATAAAGTCTTTTACCAACATGTCCAAGTCATCATGTTCAGGAAACTACGCCAGATAGATTGCTTTAGAGGAAAGTGTTTTTTCAGCAACTTAGATTTATTTTAACTTACAAAATAGGTGCAAAACAAAGCAATGAGTTAAAATTTATATAATAACAATAATAATAATAATAATAAATATTAATAACAATAATAATGAAATGTAATATGCTTGCCTGGACAGTCTTCTGTATTACAGGTTTTGTCTTGAATGCGGTTTCCTTTACAATCTCTTCCACCGTGAGCGGGGGATGGACTGTTACAGAACCTTGAACGCGATCTTCTGCCCCCACCACACCCTTTATCGCATGTTGACCACGTGGACCATTTACCCCATTTACCATCCCTTGCAGGTAAGGCTGAGAGAAAGTAGCATACGTAAAGTAAAAAAGGACCAAGAAGTGTGAACCAGACTTCGAAAAGCAATAGACTACGAGCTCTCCCTATTTTCCCTCCGTAGTCGGTCAAGAGTTGGAGAAAATAAGATCGAACAGCGCGCGAAAGGCGAAAGACTGGGGCGAGAGAAAAACAACTGGGTTGAGGGAGAGGAAAATAACGACTACAGACACTCTTCCGACTTGTCAGCAACTCGTTATTGTCACTTGCAATTAATTGAAGTCCAATTAGTTCAAATTAAAAACAACCAATGAGCTTTAAGCAACTGATGTCGTTTTTCGCCCGTGAGAAAAATTCATTTGTATATCCAAGGAAAAGCGTTTCTAATATAGAAGTTCGTCTGCAAATGATCTTGCAATTCACTCATGTATTGCGTTTTCAGTTTGGCTGTACTGAGCTAACGGTAGAGAACAAGAAAAGAACTGCAAATCATTTTTCGTCATTCTCACGACTGCATTAACAAGAGATCAAGACGTAGCATGTCTCCACCGATCATATCACCACATAAAGCTGATTCAGTGATTGTTCTTTGCGGTGAATACTCGTCGACAATGTTTCGATAAACAACTCTCAGCCGATACAAAGACCACCTGAAATTTAACTTTAACGATATTTATCACTTCATTCAGCATATATGTAGCCATATTCTAAGATCCGCCATCTCCTCGATCTGATCTTCGATAAAGCTTCGCAACATGGCGACACAACAAATATATAATTTTATTATAATCGTCGGTTGCAGTTGTGGCTGACTTTTACAAATAGAAGCTGATGAATTAAGCTTTTGGATTTGCCGAAGCCCGTTGGAAGAATTATGAGTACATCGACACAGTCAAATAGGGCTCCAATGCTGCTGGATCTCTGTTCCGCTTTCAGTCCATTCAGGCAATCAATGTTTTAAAAATGATTTATTTTTAAAAAACACACTCGTCTCATCAATTCCGCCGCATAAAATAATTCTGCACTTCGTCACTTTTCACGCGACCACTTCAGTCACAACGTATTTTGGCCTGTTGGCAACCTGTTGACATGTTGCCCGCAACGAGTCAATGGAAATTTTGCGTTACTGGAGTAACGCGTATTTCAGAATTCAATAGTGTCTGTGGCCCCTTCTTTTCCTCTCACCTCACCCCTCCCCTCTCTCTTTTTCTCTCGCCCCATTCTCCGTCTCGCCTGTCTGCGCGTCTTTGTTTTGCCAACTCTCGACGGATTACGGAGGAAAAAGAGTGACTACTCGTAGTCTAGAAAAGCAACGCAGCACCAGAAATATTTCAGCCAACTACACTCCGACTAAAGAAGTGAAACAAATCTCATGTCTACGTCCAAGCCACGTATGATCAATGTTAAGGTGCATAATTTATCATATAAGGAGATAAATTGGTCTATTCCAATAATATCTAACTGAATTAATGACTATGGAACGTTTTTAGTTTGCGTGGGTTGGTAAAACAATGTAACTGTTCAAACTGTTGGGGTATCGAATGGTCTTCGAGCATTTGCGAGCATGCGAGCAGAGCATTATGTTTTGCGAGCACGAACAAGCGAGCACTGAATTACGAAAATTGGTGAATTCGAGCAAGCGAGCACCCGAAAGAAGGTTGCGAACAATTCGAGCGGGCCACATTTTGCGAGCACTCAAAAGTTTTGAAGAACCATTCAAGACCCCTAACTGTCAAGGTGTTATATCGTGAATCACATTTATATAAACAAATTAGATATATGCACTATAATGCTACTTACGCTTCACACACCCTCCTCTTGGGTCGTATCCAATGTTACAGTGGCAAACTCCAGTGTTCATGCAAACCTGTGAATTCATTGCAAATCAGAAGATTTCATCTCTGTTTCCACTTGTACCATTTACAGGGATGTACAGAGCACGCAAGGAAACCTTTTTTACTTTACTCACACGTGCTCTATTTCGTTCCAGAGAATATATTTGATTTGGCATACTCCAGAACACAAGAGCTATGGGTACATCCATGCATGCATCGAACTACAGACTTTGTGCCCGACAGTAGCCGTAGACGCATGTGCTATAACATAAGGATGGTCTAAGACCCTTTGCTGTCTACCACAGCTCAGATACCAACGTAATTTCGGGAACAAGATTAGCAAACACTGTGCTACCACTGACGGTGGACTCTTACCCCTCTTCCTGCGCACGTCTTGCCATTGACGATGGAACAAGTTTTGATATTCAAGTCTTTCATGTTTTGACATTTATAACCAATGCACATCTAGAAATAATAAAGCAAAACCCGTTACAACATGGCGGTCGTGTCAAACTAGCATAACGCGTTAGCTTAATAGCGCTTACGACGATTGATTAAATCTACCTACATTAACACCAGAATAAAACAAACACTAGAAAGTATTTTCAGTTTGTGGATTTGCAATGCAATGTTTTCCCCCATAACGCCTCACAAAACTTTCCAAACTTGTTTCCCTTTTGTCAGTTTAAAGGTTATTATTTCTATTATAGTTCCAATTGACGATACTTATTACTTATTAGTAAATTTGCGCAGTTAAATAATAATAATAATATTAATAATAATAATAATAATTACGATTACGATTATGATTATGATTATGATTACGATTATTGTTATTGTTATTATTACTTTGTTATTATTTTTAAGGAGTTTATGTCTATATACTATTGGTTGTCTTTCAAACACTCTTGGATGGATGTGTAGTCTGTTGATCATATTCTGATGCACGTCAATTGCGAAATATGTCCAATCTTACCTTTCCATCTCCACACTTTGTTCCGTCCTTAACCATGCCTTGGCCCACTGCATCGCCAACCTTCAATCTTGCCGCACTGAATTAAAGAGAAGTAAAGAAAATAATTGGTCTAGTGATTAGTGCATAATACTTTAGACTAAAGGTTGAGTGTACGACTGTAGCTTGTGTAATGTGTCTGTGACAAACATTACCCTCGCATCACTTCTTTTCATTCAGATTTACAAACATTTCGGGAGAATCATTTACTGTCTCTTAATCATTCTACAAGATTGGCAGTTTTAGCAAATAGAACCAGTAAAATGTATTAGTATAAACTTAAAGGTAAAATTTTGTTGAAAGATTGTAAGTTTTAACGTTTTCGTACAACTTGAACATCTTCAGGTTTGGCGGTGGTGATCGAGTTGATTATGTTATACCAAAACCGCAAATAAAAGCTGAGTGTATGATTAGGTAATCCCCTTGTGGAATTAACAGAAGAAAATAGCCTAAAATTGGAAAAGACTGCCTTGAATAGTCTAAAAGTTCCAACCTTTTAAGTTGGAGCCTCCCCCCCTCCAACCCGATAGTTGGGTCTTGAAACAAAATATTTACCTGCACTTTGCTCCACTTGCGAGTGATATTTTGGTATAGTTATATCCATAGTCGATTATGGGTGTAGAACGAGTCCCTAAGCATTGGAGTTGTCCACAGAGAGAATTTCTGGAAAAAAATAACAACAGACTTGCTAGAATAGCCATTGTTCTATACAATTTGAAATCAACGCAAGCAAACTTTTATGATGCACAGGATATGTTAAAGACTTTGTGAGTTTAGGAATCTTGAGGATCCCAAACTTCTGGAAGTATTTGTTTCTTGTTTGATAAGAGATATTTCAACAGTGTCACATCTAATTCAGGATGTTCATATGAGCTAGATCGTATTGGTTCTATTGGTGGCTTGCAATCAATCCCCAGAGAGTCGATTGACAATGGGCATGGCGGCCATGTTGGTGTCACTCACAAAAGATCTATTGTTATTGGGCACCAACATGGCGGCTATGACGTCACATGCAATCCAATAATTGAGCACGAGCACTGGGTTAACCACTGTCACGTTCAATATTAATTAAAATAAAATTATTCCATGTATCTTAACACACTAATTATATATTTGGAATTACGCATACTTACTTGTCTTTGCAAGGCACATGCTTGACGGCATTGCAAGTTCCGAAGCCTTTGTTGTCCTTGGTGTCAGTATTAAGTTTGTCAAAACAGTCCTTCTCTCCACTTTTTGCAGCTTAATAGAGAAGTTGTACAAATATTTATAGAAGATAACTTTTTCATAAGTTGGATCTAAGATTACATTTATTATAAACGTTTTGGCATAAATTAATTACTGCAACACGATGACGGTTTAGAACTCACTTGGCGAGTGGAGTTTCCAGAGGAGGAAGAGGAGGAGGAGTTCAAAAGTATATTAGTATAATAAGCCATTTCGAGTAACACGAAGGCATAAGGGGAGGGGGTATTTGGAACCCCCTATTAATTTCGAAACAGTTGGGAAATAAACCATCATGCCACTTGGCATGCAAGTAGTACACAACCTACTAATTAGTCTCCATGGCAACAGTTGCCAATTAATTAATTAACGTTGCTATGGGAACAGATGTTCCAAACTCAAATCCTCCATCTTGGCCGCCATCTTGGATTTTTAATATTTTTTAGGTTTTGTTAATTTTAAAAAAATATTTATAGAAATACTTATAAAATAATATTGTTCACGCTAGAACTATGAAATAACCAAAAGAAAACTAAAATAAAATGGATTTTAGAGCCGCTTTTAGCGGTGTTTTGAACTTTTAGATGCAAAACCTAATGTGCATACTTTTTACGATGACGTCATCAGTGCTGGCGTCATCAAATTAGTGTCAAAACACTCGCTCATTATATAGTTGCTAAAAAGATTTTGGCGATTTGTAGAACGTCAAAATTATGCCTTTTTAAAGGGTTAATAGTAGGTGCAAATTTGATTGCATATAGTTGTAAACAATTGATCATCAAACGAACTTACTAGGGCCCCACAAGTCCCGGCACTGTGTGTCATGTGTCGCGCTACACTTGCCTTGATAGCACATGGACTGTCATAGAAACAAAAAATTACGCATAATTGTTTTAACACTGGACATTGGACATTGGACTCTACACCATTCTTATGCTTAAAATAAAGTTTAAATTAACGCAATAATTCCAACATACTTGATCAGTTAACGCTTCAGTCATAGGCATACTTAGGAACTGTTGATATACTTCTGGGCCCAGTCGTTCGAAAGTCAATTAACGCTAACCCAGGGTTAAACTGTTAATCCATGTTTGTATTTACTACCTTATAGACTAGCTTGGGCTGCCATTTTGGGTTTAGCAAATGGGTTTCCAAGGAAAGACTTATTCGAACGTGAAGAAATTGCTTTTTAAATTTGGCTTAACCCAGAGTTAACGTTAACCATCTTTTTTGAAAAAGCGGGCCCTGTTCTCCCGTTATACACTGACTAAATTGTATGATGAATTGTAGTTAGCTTAACATTTAAAAAAAAACTCTAACCCCATTACCCTATAATTTCTCATTTTTTACAGTTTCAAACAGGAAAACGTTTACGCATATAAAGGTAGTTATTAGTTACAATCTCATTCTGTCAATCTTGTCCGAAGCGTACGGTATAAACGATATTGAAATAGAAAACGAACCCGCGCGCTATTTTGAGTTATAGAAGCAGTGGGAATTTGTAAGTACGCGAATAAGTACTTATCACTTATTGAGTGCAATTAGACATTCCCAAGTGCTTCTATATATCAGCGTAACCCGCGGGAGACATGTATATCTCTTTTATAAAATAAGCGACTAAACATGGTGAATAATATTTGTATTCTGTTCATTTTGCGTGATTCTCTTCAAGCAGCTCGTTTCTCGGTAGTTTTCGCAAAAAACCGCACTTCCTTTTATTCGAGTATTTCCTTTTCTGAGGACTGAGGTAAAAAGCCAGTTGGATTCTTTAGTGCTTCTTAATTCCGCCATTTAAAAAGAAAGCATTCCGATAGAGGCATTGATTGCCTAATTGTTGCGCGTTATATCTACTTTATTTGTAAAGGATGTTGCCCCCCAAACAATCCTGTGAGCTCCGAATGTGTTCTAAACTATTTGCAGTATATAATATTTTTACTTGCATTTGAATGAAGCACATCGCCACTTTCAGAGTAACCCGTCCACCGCTGACCATCAGTACTGTAGTAGACATGGTAGGCAGTTACCCAGTTATACCAGTTGCCACGTCCCTGGGTTGCAATTGCAGTGACAGTTTTGATCTGTAGAAGGTAATTGAGTAATACTTTTATTATTAACATGAAAGTGGCCTAGTCCATTTTTAAGCCGAAACTATATGTTAAAATATGGACACTGAAGAAAAAGAAGAAAACTTCAGTATTCTAGAGGTAAGGTCTAAGGGCGCGTTCCATTTGTCGTAATTAGGGAACTAGTTTAGGCCAGAATGACCCCGCTACTGGAGTAGAAGTACTGAGCAGTTCGCCCGTTCTGGTACGAAGTTGCTGTACAAACGTAGGATGATAAACTGCCTGGTCAAACTGACCGGACCCGACAAATGGAAAGCGCTCATAGTTTCTATTTCAAAAGCTTTCGAATTCAGGTGAATGCATTTTTAGGGGTTTCATGAAATTCATCAATCATTGAGAAAGTTCTAACTTCGGTTAATCAAATTATGACAAAAGCTGAAACTTTGGTAGAAAAAGAGACATTACAGTTTCCTGGTTTTGGATAGACTGCAAGCTTACAAATCCGCCTGACATTTCAATTACAATAAACGTTCTCTGTAATCATCAAATTAGTACTAAAGTAAAGAGTTTATATGAAATGTTTGTCTCTGGGGACAAGCTGGGGTACCGGTTGTCGTTACTATTTCGAGCACTTTATCGGAGGTAGGTATTGTTATAGATATTATTATTATAAGTATTATTATTATTATTATTATTATTATTACTAGCATAGTAGTGATAATAACGTGTGTTAGAACATATAGAGATTAAG
>JANVCH010066611.1:0-10706 GCA_025505405.1 Epizoanthus rinbou
ATTATTATTATTATTATTATTATTATTATTATTATTATATTATTTATTATTTGACATTTAGACTCATTCTATCTAGTTCTAAGACCAGCCAGTTTTCAGCCACAAGAAATCATGTTTAAAAGAGCTAGAGTTAATTTTCAAGATATTTCTAGGGGAGCAGGGTTGTTCACAACTTTAGAAAACAGGCACATTTTTCCCCTGGATGTGCATGAGTGATTGCATTCATGATAATTGGATTACATTATGATTGTCATTTCAGGTATGTGTTGTATCCTCTTGATCTGTACAATGACAGTGCCCACTATGCACTTACAGTGTTCAAGAAGCAATATTTGTATGATGAAGTAGAAGCTGAGGTCAGTTTAATCTTTATTTGTAAAGTGCATTCACTTAAATGATCATTTTTAAAACATTCATCAATATATGTATGAATATCTTGACCACCCTGTCACTTATATATATCAGAGTGTTCTCCGGGGGTGTATCTGTTAGTTTGTATGACTGTCACACTGGCTGATTGGCTGGTTGCCATGCCATCTGTCTGTCTGCCAAAGAGCGCCAAAAACGCAAGCTGGTAAGGGGGTCTGGGGGCATCCCCCCCAGAAAATTTTCAAGAAGATGGAAGGCAAAGAACACGTTCTGGTGCATTTTCAGTGACTAAATGCGGTTGAAGCACACAAGAAATGTATCTTTTCGATTATGGAGTGTTTTTTGTGAATTTTACTTGGCAATTGCTGCTAATTTCTGGCAGATCTTTACGAAAAGTAAACAAACATCTACTTTATTTTATCTTTATTACTGGATGTGTGAGATTTGCTCAGCAATGCGTGAGAGCATGAGATAAGCCTCAAATGCGTGAGTCTCACACCCAATGCGTGAGAGTTGATGTCTCTGAGTTAGTCAGTTTGACTCTCTGTCTTGATAAGGAAGAACTGAACTGTTTCCAATCTATGTAGTTGTAGATTTGTGAATACCACACTTACAGCACTGAATGAATTGATTTTGACATTTCAGGTGAACTTGTGCTTTGATCAGTTTGTTTATAAACTGAGTGAGCAGATATTTGCATTCTACAAGTCGAAAGCATGCAGGTAATTTTACATGAGAACCGTTATCATATAAATATATAATTCAACTTACAGTATTAATTTTGTAGATCTATTCATGTGACTATCTATTGTTGTGGACTGCCATACTAACTTGATTATGGTTACAAAGTACATGAAACGAAATCACAAGACTTCTGGCAAAATGTTTCTCTAAAAGGCACAAAAATAGTCCTTGAACAGGCTCCAGGGTCTATCCACCACTTAAGCAAGGTTACAAAGTCACCTGAATACAACATGAAACATGTTTTCAGGTGACTTTGTAACCTTGTGATTTTGTTTCACCATTGTGTCCCCTCTGACTTGCATTACATGTTGGACTTCTGGGAATGAGAAGCCAGAATTGTATTGTTTCTGTTGATATTTTCTGTTTGAAGTCCTACCTTACAGTATTTAAATTATCATTAATTAAGTATTGTTGCACCAGTTATGTACTGTTGTGTAATTATTTCTGCCAGAGTTCAGTGGCTGACACTGTATCGTTCTACACCTTAGTATACTGTTAAACAAGAGGTTCAGGGCAGAGTGTGCACGACTGGGAATCAGCATGGCTCGTCACCTTGACGGCCACGCAAATCGATATGAGACTCTCCTTAAACAAAGGCATGTCCAAGTAAGTGAGAATGAAGCTTCCTTCCTACTAATGCACCAGTTGTATATGGCAGGGGCAGATCCAGGATTTTCCAGGGGGGGCACCACGCTCCCCCAGAAAATTTTGAAAATTCAAGTCTCTAAAGTGGCCATTTCCAGCATTTTGAGACCAATTTCTTAGTTTATATTTTTAAAAAAAATTAATACGGCACTGGATCTGCCACTGTATGTATGGCACTGCTTATTTACTGTTGATAATGTTGCCTGATCTATAGACCGCTGTTCATTTAAAAGTTTCTCACATGACAAATTGAGGCTAAGGTTGAGTGGATATTGATACAAACTCTTAGTCCTTTGATATGTTTATTATGCTAGCTACTTTCATGTCTCTAACAAGGGGGCTGAAAAGGTTTGTGGATCATTCAGTAGATTTGGCCAAAAATTGCATTTGGGTTGTGGATTCCAGCAATATTTTCAGTGGATTTGTGGATCCTCTAACTGCGACAGATTTAAAATTTACCAAAAATGTCCTGCCGAATACAGATTTTAACCATGATTTTGGCAGATCAGTGGATCTTTCACTGATTGCTGTAGATTTGGATTCATTCCCTTTTTTGGCCTTTTGAAGATGGATCACGACTGATGTTTTGCATTTTAATGTTAATGTTAAAATAATTATGTACTGGATTAAATTTTTAAAACCATGCACCTGCACAACGGCACACACTCATAAGAATCCTCACCCAGAGGAAGATGAGTTAAATGGAAGAAGAAGAAGAAGATTGATTGATTCATTGATTGCCACAGAAAGTCATGGCAATTGGAAAATTAGGAAAAGTTATGGGCAGAAAAGTTGGAGAGTTTTGATTTTGGTCGTGGATATACTGATACTAAACCATGGTCAAGATGGGAAAGTCGTTTGTTAGAAAGTGAGAAATGTTTTGTGAAAGAGAGCATGGAGAGAGAAAGGGAATGAAAGTGGAAAATCCCCTGGCTGTGGAAAGATCGTAGAAAATGATGGAATTTGGAAATTGAAGATCTGTGACATTCATGGTGTAATTATTTGTCTACTTCACCTTTCAGACATTTTTTCTTTTATTGTAAGAAATAAGAAAAAATTTCTAAAACTTTTGGTATTGTGCCTGGCTACAGTGTGTGTCAAGAATACTTATTGTCCTTTTGTGATTTTTGCAGCTTCTGGGCCGTTCAATTGACCTCAACAGACTGATAACACAACGAATCAACAATTCCATGCGCAAGTCCTTGGATTATGCCATAAGCAGATTTGAAAGTGGTGACATCTGTGGAATTGTGGTATGTAATACTAACAGTATGTTTATAAGTACCATAGATTTATAACATCTTCATCGATTTCATTGATCAGGATGTGGCAAGGTAGGGTAGTAAAGAATACTGGGGAAAAATGTGGATCTTGGAAAATGTGGTCCAGTCTCCAACATTTTTAAATGAGTGCCGAAATCTCATTGTACATGTATGCAGCTTTCTCATCTTAACATATATATCAGTATCATCACGTCTCAGGTTTGAGTACATCTCGCTCAATTTTGGAACACATACATGTTTCGTCATTGCTGCATTTCTTGAATCTTACCATTTGCAGAGGGAACAAAAGCATTGTGTTTGTTTTATCTAAATAAAATATGTTACAACCTGCCTGTCATGGTCTCTTTTTCTTTCGGTAATCAGAAGCAGTGAGATTAAGATCAACATGAGACTCCACATTGAGTACCGGATTCCCAGTGGCTTGAGAGTCAGTCAATGCCTGGCAGATAAATCATTTCTCAATCAATAACAAACAGATAATCTGATAGATTATTAGAAGAAAAGAGATCACCACAACAGGAAGACCTGTAGTAACTGAGGTTTTTAAATATTGTCATTATTTCCCAGATAACATATACATGTAGGAAGCCATTTTCTTTCTGACATTTTTGAAAGTATATGTACATTTATTTCAAAAATACTGTCTTTCTTGGCAATGATCTTATCATTGGAATTTTAATGGAAATGTATTGTTATCATGATTGCGCTAATACTTCCTGACATTTACAGGACTTAGAAAGTCTGATTGAGGTCAACCATCAGGCACACCGCCTGCTTTCCAAGCATATGACTCTCATTCCATTTGATGCCATGTTGCGTGAAGCAAACCACTCTGTGTCTGCCCCATATGGAAGGATCACACTGCACGTCTTCTGGGAATTGAATTTTGACTTCCTGCCCAACTACTGTTATAATTCTTCCACAAATAGGTAAATAGAAATTTTAATTAAAACTGTAGTTTTTATTATAATTATATTTTTATTAAGTAATAATAATAGTCAAATCTCTGTATGTATTATACAGACACCCGGTGGTCACCAGCAGGTGCAGGGTCAATATGCATGCTAGATGTGTAATGGTGCTGGCCACACTGCTAGTGAATGTTACTATGTGCCCCTTCACATCATACATACATATCAATTGTAAGGTGTTACTGACAGTTATCCATGCAAAGTATTTTAAACTTATATTACGATCATTAGCAATTTACCTGCATTTGTTCTCTGTTGTTTGTCTTGACTCCGATATAGGACCACAGAATATATCCATATGAATTATGGGATGCCTGTATTCATCAGGTGTACGTAGACAGGTAATAAGGCCATAATAGATATACTCGGTCAAGACAAACTTAGTATGAGCCTGGAACACAAATCAGGGAACTCAAAACACAAATTGACACATTTCTGCTCCATAGGTTTGTACGCACAACCCTGCAATTGGTGGACAAAGTGTCACGTGACCCTGGCCCCAAGGGAGCACACCACTATTTCTATGGTAGCAAGGTACTGTTCATTTGCATGTGATGTTATAGGATTAGCTACCATGTTGGTGTACCTTAACAGTTGAGTGTATAAACTGCTTCTAACATTTTGTAATTTCTTCTGTTTGTCAGACTCAGAATTCGGCATTTAACACCATCAACTCACTGTACAGTAACTTCGTGGGCGACATTCACTTGGGATGCCTGGCACAGTTGCTTGGATACCAAGGAATCGCAGTGGTGATAGAGGAGCTCCTGAAGATTGTGAAGAGTCTGGTGAGTACTACATGTATATACTACAACATGAACTTCTCACTGATTTTGGAATTGACAAGATTGATATTTTGCATCCTGGGACTAGTATTGTTTGCTTTGGGACTGCATTGTTGCAAACAGGCTTCATACCAAGTGTAGAAAATTTGGAATAAGTCTTCCAATTTAAAGACCCGTTTTACAGCCCCT
Source organism: Epizoanthus rinbou (assembly GCA_025505405.1). Classification (NCBI taxonomy): domain Eukaryota; kingdom Metazoa; phylum Cnidaria; class Anthozoa; order Zoantharia; family Epizoanthidae; genus Epizoanthus; species Epizoanthus rinbou. The sequence continues at coordinate 4,987 of JANVCH010066611.1, forward strand.
GGAAAAGTTTGGAAAATAAACCAGGATTGACCCAGAGTCTGGAAGAGTCATGGAATTTTGGAAATTAGTAATAGCTATGGGAAAGTCATGAAATTTTGATTTTGGTCATGGAAAAGACATGGAATGTTTATCCGTTGCTGCCTTGAGTACAGTTTAAACTGCTTTTGTAAACGTTTTCTGTTTCCTTTCTCAGTGTCTTTCCTAAATCCTGAAAATCCTAGTTTGGACAACGTTTGTAGGGAAGCCTGATCAAAACTTCATACACTGATCTCATTTGTGTACTAAGGCCGCGTTCGTTTGAGATATTCTTATTCCGGAATAGGAATACACGGAATACGTTCTGGCCATTCTGCTACCAGGAACAGAATACACAGAATGTATTCCAAGAATATTTTGGAATAGGAATAGCTCCCAAACGAACGCTTATTCCGATTTATTCCGACTATTCTTATTCTGGAAAAGTGCCAAATGAACGCTCCCTAAGAATTAGGAAGCAGGTCAAACAGATACCCCAGACACAGCTGTCAGTGTATGGTATCACATCAACGCCCCCTATTCTTGGCCCCTTATTTTCTTAAGGGGGTAAAATAAAAATTTTAATGCAGAAAAGAAAATGATAACATAAGACAACACAGACATTACAATTATTGCTTCTGGACTTCTAGTTCTTGACTTTTGGTTTAGGAGATATTCAAGAACAATTTAAGATTTTTAGAAATATTGAGGGCTGCCCGGTTCTAAAAAATTTCTAGATTTTCTGTGTCTGATTTGTATCTTCCGGTCTATTATTTTCAATTCCCAATGTTTGACCACTTAAGCATTTCTTGCTTCACCAGCTGATCTTTGAGTCTGAAGAAATAGAAAATTGGTTTGGAAAAGGTCTGAAACAAATCAGGATTTTGCATACAAGAAGTTTTGACCTATCATTTGGAGCATGATGTACCAGATGTGATGTGTATTGAAACTAACCAATAATTAAATATCATTTATACGAACAGATCCAGGGTCAGCTCCAGCAGTATGTCAGTCAGCTTATTGATGGAATGCCCAAGAAGTGTGGACTGCCACGGTATGAGTACGGATCGACAGGTGAGAGCACTCAGGACTTCATATTAGACTCATTTTGCAGGTGGGGAACATCCGGGACGTGAATAATGTTGTTGTACTCAGTTCTGTGAATCGAGCAACAGTTCCCAATTTGATGAAAATATTCTAAAAAGTAAAACAGAACGAAAACTTGTTAGTTAAAGTGTGTGATGACACAGGTGGAAGTGGATTGCAAATTATTTACTTGATTTCAATATCCGACGTTCAGAAAACAAGGTTGCCATAGCTATATAAACTAAAGTTGCTTAGTGTAAAGTTATTAGCCTAAACGTCCCTCCTTTCATCTTTTTTGTTGATATTTCTTCCCACTGAAAGAAATTGAACCTTACCTAAAGAAATTTCAAGTCATACTAAAAGTTTGTGAAATGCGAAAAATAGGACTGGTAATGTTCTTTTTTAAAATGATCATGTACAGGGTGCGAAATTAGGACTTTTTTTTAACTGGCCCTAAATGTTCGGTGATTAAATTGACGAAGATTATAAACTGGTCCTACTGGGCCAGTCATCTGTGATTTTAAAACAATTATACCAGCCCATGCCGAAAATTACTGGCTTTTGCCGGCTTTTCCCTGTTAATTTCGCACCCATGTAGTGGGTGTAGTAACTACATGTAAAATGAAATCTTGTGATAATGCACAAGGGGCCAGTTGTGTACAAACAACTGAAGGCTTTTCCTCACACTCGTGGTCTGATTTACTCTCCAGGTGTCCTGGAGTATTACCATGCCAACCTGGAGCCGATCATGCAGTATCCGTACCTGAGGACGGACGTATTCCAGGGATTCAGGGAGGTTGGAAATGCCATTCTGTTCTGTCTCCTGATCGAAACGTTTCTGGTAAGTAACCTCGCCATACCAATCCAATGTTAACTATAATTTTTTCAGTATTCCATGCGACTTTGAGTAGGCTCCAAGTTTACTCCACGCCTCACTCACTCACTTCAACGCATACTTCAACAAATACGTCATTGTTCGACTTGTCCCAGTGCGATCGTCTTTTTGGAAATTTGCGTGAAATTAAGTTTTTGGCCTACAAATCTCAAGTTTTGTCCTACTTTTCGTCATTTGTAGGCCCTTAATTCGCACCCTGTATCATCTCTATATAGTCACCCATAATTCCTATGACAATAGAACTTCTTAACCCGGCCACATTCTCAAAGACCAAGGTGCAGTCCACTGAGGGAGAGTAAAGGCAAAGCTTTCACCTTCTTTGGCTGACCTGATTGTCTCTGAGTTTCTGAGGATGGATGAGCCGTACTACTGTTTCACCAGATTGTGTGAAAAATTTGCACTCACTGATGAACAACAGTGACAAAACCACACTAATAAATATGGTTGTTAATGTTTGGCAAGTTCCCTACTGATTGCCAGTGCTGTCTCTGTTTTAGTCCAAAGAGGAAGTGTTAGATTTAGTGCACGCAGCTCCATTCCAAGGCATCATTCCTCGTCCGTATCTAAAAGGTAAGTAGATAATCATTAATATGATATATGGCAAACTGGATTCCCAGGTCTGTAACTAAATCCCTGCTTTGTGATCGGCTGAAAGCTAGGTCTGTTTTTTCTTCCGTAAAGACTTTTCGCTGTATGGACTTGCAGACTTGCACCTCGATTCTTTGTTTTGCAAACATTTCACAAGCAAGAGAAAAGCAATATAACAAAAATCTTAATAACCTCATTTAATCGGTTTGTATACGGCACATTGGCACAGACCTCGCTTCAGTCGCATGGTCTGTACAGTCAAGACCTCAGGCAAAATATCCTCCCGAAAAGACGTTTCCAGTGTATCTCGTAAGGTTTCCTGTAGCTTATCTTTTTTGTTCCCAGTCACTGCATCTAAGTTATTGTTTTCATAATTTTAATGTATTCTAACTTAATTTTCACTTTCTGTAACACTACGTAAAAGTATCGGAAATAAATTGTTATTGTTAATAAGTAGTGGAAATAAATAAATTGTTGTTGTTGGAGAAAGCGCATCGGGTCTCGCGGTCTTGAGATCTTGAGACTTTGTTACATGTTGTTATTTTATGCTTTTGTCTTGTAGAGGGTGAGAAACTGGAAGTGAAAATGAAGAAATTAGAAAACCAGTACAGCGCACTGCAGATCATGTCTAATGTGAACCGACTGGGGACGAAGGAGGTAAGTATAGGTCTATATAGGTCTGTTGGGCCATACACGACTTTCATAATGCCTGATGCCGTGATGGCGAACATGAAAGCAAGGCCATGAAGTTCTGTGCTGGTTTCTGATTTTCGGCCTAGGAGAAAAGCTCTGGGTATGTCATCTTCATATAGAGCAGCAGATCATTCGTTTTGAGAAGCAGTCATTCAGCACTCGACCGTCTTCTTGTTGGAACCAAGACTTCCTGGCCTCGTTTTCATGTAAATAGTTCGCGTCGTCCGCCATTACGAAAGCCTTGTATTGACATGGTGACTATCGACGGGGATTGTGAACAAAGAAGGCATAAGTCTGTAGGGTGATTCGGTTTTTATGAAATTAAATTTGCTAAATTGCCCTATTTCACTATTACGTCACAGTTTGTTTACATTTTACAAACTCAAGAAAAATACGCAAGTACTGCAATTTTTTGCCTTTAAAACGGAGAAACCCTTGTTTGTATACATTTTAGTTAATTTTCAATAGGAAGTTTTGTGAAGCCGTCGTTGAATTTATGCTTACAAAATCCTGTGGGCTTAAAGTGGGAGAAAACAAAATGTAAACAAACCACATTTCAGGCCGTTTCAGACACCAACAACGCTGTGAAACAAGTTTGTTGCTACATTTTACAGTCAATATGATAATACAAATGAAATGTAAAAAAAATATTATCGATTTGAACATTCATTAGCAAAATGAATGACTTTTTGTTCATTACATTGAAAGTACCTGTGACGTAGGGAAATAAGCTAATTGGGGTGGAGAAGAACGATTGCAGATGAAAGGGAAGATCCGAGATGAATTAAAAGGACTAGGGTTGAAATTGAAGGTCAGGAATGAAATGGAAGATCAGCGGTGGAATAAAAGACCACGGTGGAACGGATGCTCAGGAATACCTAGATGATTAGACTTGAAATGGATGATCAGAAGAGAAATAGAGATCAGAGGTGACTATGTAAGATCGGTGGTAAAAATGGAAGGTCAGGAGTGAACTGGATGGTCAGGGGTTAAATGAAAGCTCCAGCATGAATGAACGATCCAGGGACAAATGCATTATCAGGAGTGAAATACAGTATCAGATGCAAAATAACGCTCCGAGATGATACGGAAGATCAAAAGTGATAAAGTGAATCAAATCAAAACCTCTGGTAAAATGGAAGATCAGGGCTGAATGAAATATTATTCAAGGGTGAAACTAAAGATCTGAGGTAAGATGGATGATCAGGGCTGCAATGGAATACCAAGGATAAAATTGAAGATGTGAGGCGAGGTGGATAATTAGCGGTGAAATGGAATATCAAGGGTAAAATTAAAGATCTGAGGTAAGGTGGATGATCAGAGGGGAAATGGAATATCACGGGTGAAATGGAGTAACAAGAGTAAAATTAAAGATCTGAGGGGAGGTGGATAATTAGCGGCACGGTGAAATGGTAATATCAGGGGTGAAATGGAGTGTCAAGGGTGAAATGGAATATCAAGGGTGAAATGGAATGTCAAGGGTGAAATGGAATATCAAGGGTGAAATGGAGTGTCAAGGGTGAAATGGAATATCAGGGGTGAAATGGAATAGCACAGGTGAAATGGAGTGTCAAGGGTGAAATGGAATATCAGGGGTGAAATGGAGTGTCAAGGGTGAAATGGAATATCAAGGGTGAAATGGAGAATCAAGGGTGAAATGGAATATCAAGGGTGAAATGGAATATCAAGGGTGAAATGGAATATCAAGGGTGAAATGGAATATCAAGGGTGAAATGGAGTATCAAGAGTGAAATGGTGTATCAAGGGTGAAATGGAATATCAAGGGTGAAATGGTGTATCAAGGGTGAAATGGAATATCAAGGGTGAAATGGAATATCAAGGGTGAAATGGAGTATCAAGAGTGAAATGGAGTGTCAAGTGTGAAATGGAGTATCAAGAGTGAAATGTAATATCAAGGGTGAAATGGAATATCAAGAGTGAAATGGAATATCAAGGGTGAAATGGAATAGCAAGATTGAAATGGAATATCAAGGGTGAAATGGAATATCAAGGGTGAAATGGAATATCAAGAGTGAAATGGTGTATCAAGGGTGAAATGGAATATCAAGAATGAAATGGAATATCAAGGGTGAAATGGTGTATCAAGGGTGAAATGGAATATCAAGGGTGAAATGGAGTATCAAGGGTGAAATGGAGTATCAAGAGTGAAATGTAATATCAAGGGTGAAATGGAATATCAAGAGTGAAATGGAGTATCAAGAGTGAAATGGAATATCAAGGGTGAAATGGAATATCAAGAGTGAAATGGAGTATCAAGGGTGAAATGGAATATCAAGAGTGAAATGGAGTATCATGGGTGAAATGGAATATCAAGGGTGAAATGGAATATCTAGAGTGACATGGAATATCAAGAGTGAAATGGAATATCAAGGGTGAAATGGAATATCAAGAGTGAAATGGAGTATCAAGGGTGAAATGGAAT
>JANVCH010066622.1:0-10706 GCA_025505405.1 Epizoanthus rinbou
ACATGACATGACATGACATGACATGACATGACATGACATGACATGACATGACATGACATAACATAACATAACATAACGTAACATAACATAACATAACATAACATAACATATGATAACGTAACATAACATAACATAACATAACTAAACATATAACATAACATAACATAACACAACACATCACAACATAACACAACATAACATAGCATAACATAGCAACATAACATGCAATGGTATGGTATGGCATGGCATGGCCTGATAGCATAGCGATAGCATAGCACAACAAAACATAGTATAAAAGTGCATGTTGTACTTTTCGTATGTAAAAGTTGTTATCAGATAATATAATTAATTACCACGATTTGAATCAACAACGATATCTTCGTATTTAATTTCGCTTTTTCAAGGAACTGAAACAGCTCAGTTCAGAATTCAATCACTTTTTAAGATAGTATATACGAGAGCGATGTATGTTTTGTACGCAATAAATATATGAAGAAAAAAAGTACCCACCTTACGATGGAAGAATGTTTCGATGTTTTAAAAATTGTCTCGAAATTTTCGACTGAGATCAACCTCTGCGTAACACGAAGGGCTGTACATATTTATGTAGATTTGCGCTAGTTTGTAGGATTACGTTGTGTTCAGTTCGCATAGAACTGCCGAACATTGAGGCAAAGTTTTAATGGCGATTGTCAAAACCAAAACTTAACCTCTTTTGCACTGATATTTAGGCCAACGAATATCTCGTGAAGAAGCCAATTTTTAAAACAACAGACGCCGTAACTATTGTTTATTGAAACTATCAGATAAAATACGTCGGAACTACAGTTACACTATTCACAGCGAGGGGTTATCTCTATCATCTTGTTCTCTTTGGAAAACGACATTTGGCTATCGTTAATCTACAAGTAATCCTTATTGTGAATTACGCCATTTCAACTGCTAAATATTGCTTTCAGCAGAAATGATAATTATACATCTCGATCAACCGATAGTCGTGTTAGTCTTTCGACATACCAAAGTTCCGTTAAAGATTTTTTTTCTAGTTGCATCCAATTCCAAAGATCTGTTGCGTTTTATTGCTCGATCGGGAACTTTTTCGTACCTGTTAACACGACAAAATCGATGTTCCGTGATTTTTTGTTTTTTGCTTCAGAGAAACAATATCATAACGTTTCTGTCTTTTGAAAATTAATATGTAAACGACATATTAGAGAAAATTAAAGCCTTTCCTAATGCTTTACTTTAAATTGTTGCTTTTATTGTGGCCGTCAATTTTCTATCCATGCAGTAGTTAGCACTGGTTCAAGCCGGATGCTGTTGTTTTCATAAAATATCGAATCTTCTCTGTCTTGAACTATTAAATGTTAGGGTATATAAACCAGTGACCATAAAGCTAAGAATGAGCAATAAACCAGATTGTTAAGATGTAAAAAAAATTAAAAATAATTGAGCCGTACCTGGAAAACCTAACCACCACCGGCCTCACATGTTCACAGCAACGTGGCACGAAAGAAACGTAAAAGAGAAACAGTGAAATAGATTGAGTAGTTGTGCTGATAAATCAGAGATGTGCCACTCGACATATATTCATCAACAAACCTTAAAGGGTTCCGCTAAAAGTTGGAGTCAAGCAGCATTTAACAATCAGATGTGAAAACATGTCTTTTCTCGGAAGGGGGGGAGGGGGGGAGAGGTTGTTGAATGGCATTAGTAAATTCAGTCAGTAATCGGTTTTGAAATTTAATGACAGTATTCCTGGTGATTTGTAAGACACATTGCGTCGGCGAAATATTGCATCAAAGAAAGCCATTTACAAAGATATTTGTAAACATATACATGTTTTGACCTTCTTATGAAACATGTGGCTTCACTGACGAGCAGCGCACGAGCAGATTATTTCACCCTGAAAACAGACTTAACATAAACATATGTACTGACGCAACCATAAGCACAAGCACAGGTACAGCGGGATAATCAATTTTCCAGTTCCTTTTTCCTGTGCTTACACTTGTGCTGCTTTCAGGCTCGTATCAAGGAATTTCTCTTGCCGGTTCTATTTTTCCTGGAGCCAAGTTTTCATTCGGTGGAGGGGGCGGGGGTGCGAGGATAATTATTATAAGAAGCGATTGCCAAAGGGGAGTTCGTTTTACTATATTTTCGCCAGTGCATTCCCCATATTTTTACTAATTTTTTTTAAAGATAATTTTCAAAATATTAGGGGATTCGTTCTGATACCCCTACCTCCACATTTAGGCATAAACTCATGTTCTTTTACGTATTCCGGCTTAGACCGCTTGTAAAAACTAAGCTTTAGGGTATATTTTAGTAGACGCAAACACTAATAGAAAATCGTCAGGAAAGCTGAAATAACAAATTAGAGATCCTATGAGACTGTGTACTGATTTGCAAGAGAGAAGACAGGTTGAAATCACACAAATAAATGTTTGAGTTGGGAGTAATAAAACGTGTGAAATATTGTAATTTATTTTTATGTTGAAACAGTCTTTGTGTACGGATTTCGCGATTTAAAGTACGAATAAAAACACAACATGGAGACTTTGTCTTATCTTAGGTCCATCTTTTATCGTGAAGTCTTTTAATCTGTACTGTGATTATAGTTTTATAGAGAATATGCTAATCGGGAAGAGACATCTGCGTTTGTACGAGAAATGTTGAAAATTCTTTAATATTCTTTCCAAGACTGACGTCTTCCTTAATTCTGACAGTTTGGCCAAACATCGTCCCACGCATTTTGCCATTAGTGAAAGATGAACCGTCACAAACAGGGAAATGATATGAAATAAAACTCCACAAGAAAGCTTTCTCTTCGCTAAGAAACACTTTTCGTTCGCCGCATTATTATATAACAGCTAAAGCATCCCTAATTTTGATATTATGCTGGGATGGAATATGAATTGAGAATCTGAACAATGGAACACGTCCTGATTTGGTAGATATTGATATATTAGAGGGCTGTTACATATATTTTGTATAGCGAGAAACAGAGAAGTGATTCGTTTGAAGCAGTCAGGTTTTGCTAACTAAATCAGTGATTATTGTGAGGATTTATATGAAAATAAATGTGGTAGGTCGACTCAGCTGACAGTAATGTGTGGTTGTTGGCCGAGTTTGCCGGCAGGTGGTGACAGAAAGGGTCTTCTCTGATTTCCATCATCATTATTCAAGACGAGACATTCTTTGTGGTATAGTCGGTCTATGGTCGGTACAAGGGACCGGCGTACGTCAAAATAAAAGTACGAAAAACGAACCATGAAATTCGGCTCTTTCGACCTTCATTTTGTGTGTGTTTGAACTACTTGCCAAAGAAACTTGTTATAAATACCGTATTCCTTAACAACAGTTTTCTTCAAAAACTGAGAAGTATGAACTCAAGTCTTAGAGTTAGAACTCAACCAGAGACTGCTTATCGTAAAATAAGAACGTTAATTTAAACCATATCAATATTTTAGAATGTGAGAGACACAGCTAGTTGAATGAAAGTTCATTCATAATGACGTAGCTTGGTTTTACATTCAGTCTTCAGTGGCAGTACAATCTAAACAATGAGTAGTTGTGGAATTTTGAACCACAGAAAACAACAAAAACGTTCTTCTTTGTTGTTGAAGATAAAAACTTACTACTGTGATAAATTGTCGATGGTGCACAAAATAGACTAGGTGTCTGGATATGAAACAGGGAAAAGTTCATTATTTCGCACGAAGAAATTAAGTAAAACATAGTCTGCAGTTCACCGCCACTTGCAAGGATACCAACTTCTGTAACGTCGCTTCGTGAATTCGAAATATAGCTTAAATCAAAACAGTGTTCCAGAAAATATATCTGTAACAAATTAGCGATGATTTTATCCTGTGTTTCTATCTTTTTTATCATACTTTTGGAATATATAAATTGTATCTCAGGTTGTGCCTAATGACTAAACCTTGTTTCTCTCTGTCTTATCAAGATCTTGCTTATGGCTTTAATTTCATCTCGGTACCGTAGAAACACAGATTCTATATAGACAAAAAGTTAAATCCATCGGCCTAGCGCACTTCAGGTAAAGTATCACGCCTCGGTGGCAATATTACTATAAACTGTACTATGATCGGGAATCGAATCAGGTCAGTCGAGCTATTTCTAGAAATACGGTCCTATAATATTCTCCCATATTGGTTCGTTGAAGAACTTTTATTTCGTCGATATTGACCGCCTTATACAATACGCTGTAATAGGCACACTAACCTTTTCTTGATTGTAATGTATACTTGTATTTTGAACGTGTACATGTGAATGCATATCCGCGTAGATATCCGTGTATATATGATGCTACTAAAATATTCACAGCAAGACAATGTTTTGCAACGTAAAGTATTTTCCAGAAGTTCGAGTTGAGTGAATTCTGCGAAAAACAAATTAAATTGAATAGAAGCATCGAACGTGCGAAAGTTTGTTTTTGTGATGAAGCTCGCCTAGTTCTGATTGTTTCGCCTAATCATACCCAAACTATACATGTATAATTCTTCCGAGAAACATATGGGATTATGTAAACACCACTCAGTAGGATTGTTCTTTCATCGAATAGCTTTTATTCATTTTTCCTCTCGTCTGAGAACACATCCATGCAAGTTTACGCTGGCGTAACAACAGCGAAGACATGTTCCACTTCGTCTTTTTTTTTTGCTTTCCGACTGAAACGGATATAACGAATAATTTTTTTTTGACAAAAACGTAAATTAATTCTTTGTCGCAGCCGCTCTTTTGTGATAAAGCTCTTGTTGAAAAGGTTTGCTCGAAGAAACAATGTTCTTTTCTGAAATTTACTGGGTTAATTGCTTCACACTCGATCCAGAAATGGAGGTTTAATAGAATTTTCTTACCACGGCTAAAAGCCTGTTTATTATGACAAACAATTCTTGTCACTTGAAATAGATTGAATGGAGTTCCAATTCAGATGAAGGTTTGATTTGGAAACATTTTGGTGGAAGATAAGACATTCTAGATATGGCTTCGTCTCGGTCATGGCTAAGTGGTGAAGGTTCTGCTTTTGAAAAGGTGCTTTGCATAATGCAGCTCAAACACAGCGTGAAGTTGAGTCGTTGCTTACGGATCAAATGAAGTCTGAAATTAATGACGAAATAATGTACCCAATTCCATGGCTACCGTTAGTTTTGAGAAATTGAATAGCTTCTAGCTTTGAGCTTTTAAAAAAGACACTACGCTAACTCAAGAAGACAACAATTATTAAATGTTCTGGGTGACGGCGCTGAAAACCTAAAAGCTAAAGAAGTTTTGATAATAAACTTCCCACGCACGACAGCAGAAGTTTAAATATTCATGTAAAATGCTTTGTTGAAGTGCTCAAACTTCGCGCTTTATCGAAAAAGAAGCTAAGATTTCGCCGAACTCTTACGTTAGTTTGAAGCAATCTTATTCCCGTTTTTCCCCAATTATTTCTCGCGCATTTGTAGCCCCCGTCGAGGTTTTAATATAAATTAACAACAATAGGTGAAACAAACTATAAACTGCACAGAGTGTTTTCTAAAGCGGAGTTACAAAGTTATGTGTGGTAGAATATTATATAAGCTCGGAGTCTGTTGCTCGCCACTCTATCGTAAATAAATTTGGTTACCACAAACTACGCCGTAACGCGATATACTGTTATATTAATGGCAAAGCTAGCGAAGTCAGTTTTATCAAAATTATATTTTGTATTGTTGATGATTTTTATCGACTCGTATTACGCCGAAATTTATTCAAAACAATCGGATGACAATTATTACAAACACGACTCGATTCGGAAGGCGCTGAACACAATTTCAGGTACAAATTTATTTAAGTTGCTGTACTTGCGAATCAATGGGACCGACAGTTCGGTTCGCCGGTCGAAAGGTCAGTCGTTACGACAAGTTGAGCGATAGTGGACATCATGTTCCGCGGGAACTGATGTTGACAGCGAATCTGACAAATTTATAAACTAACTGTTGAGTCTTACCTATAGTGGTAACCACAGTGCCTGAAAAGAACACTGAGCCGGCAAAACTCCATCTGTCATATTCCACATCAAAGTACCCCTCTTCTATAGCTTTGTTAATTTCCACGAAAAACTCGGCCATGTCATGTTGTGATATATTGTACTTAGCGGTGATGCTGTTACGAACGTTGTCAAAATGGTTCTTTTCCTTCTTCTCTGCTCCCGATTCTATGGTCTGAAACAGGGCACCACCAAACAGCAGATACACGAAAAATAATGTTGTTCTCAACAGAAGGTTTTTAGTGGGTGCCTTGAGAGAGCGAAAGAAGTTAAGAAAGAACACCCCCATATTGCAGTCGATGTAGTCGGGCCGCGAAAACGACCGTTAGGCCGCCGCCGGGCTGTCTCTGATCCCAAACAGTGCGATAGACGTGTACCTCTCATAAGCGGTCGGTCAGCATGATGAGGAGCGCCAACCACCAACCTGTTCGATCTTGATATATATACATACACCAAAAGCAGTATTTGCGAACCGGAGGTCAGCTCTTTTGGGACTATTGTTTGATTATAAACATGTGACGTCACTCGAGCCAATGGCGTGAAGAATTTTAATAGGAGAATGAGATGATTGCTTGCAGTCGGGTGGTTGGTGCACAACACTGAACAGTTCAAACTGGCCTCTTTGTTTCAATGTTGTACAAGTACAATCACTTTTCCAATCAAGTCGCCCTCCTGTACAAAGCGAAAACTCGTGTTTCACCGTTCAGTGTTTAATGTTGTTCAATCTTCGTACTTCAAACATGCTAGATTTTTATGGCAGAAACAACAATTTTAAAACCTTGTCTCCATTGTTATTAAATTTGCCAAATATGGGTAAAGCAATCAAACTTTGGTTGGAGATTTCCGTTCGAAGGAAATTTATCGTTTTCACTTTCCGTTGCTTTCAAATACATGCAAATTACGGTGGCCATTAAAAACAAAGCAGAAAGACCTAGTTGTAGAGAACGCTTGAACATAAAGCCCAACCAAATGTCCGCTCGCGCTCGTGATAATGACGAAAAATTCAGTTACTGGTAATCGGTCGTTATATATTCCTTCTCAACGGGAAATGTTGCCAATAGCGCGGTAAAATCGAACATAAACTTGTTAGCGTTTATTCAAGCAGATGGCACTGTCAGTCGATAACTAATACAAGCAGAACAATTTATGAATGAACGCGCGGAAAAAAAAACAAGAATTCCCGCGAAGAACAATAACGCGCCAATAATAAAAGATCACACTACCGTTGTTAATAGCCTTACGAAGCAGCCCGTGACTTGAAACAAAATGTTTCTCTAATATAAACTTTGACACAATACCAAAATATAACATAACAAACAAAGTGATCTTTTCAGGAGCTTGTTTGAATGCGATAAAACGATCAAATGCTTCCCAAATTTGTTTCTTATGAGAAGGGGAAAGCAAACTCGCAACAACATAATTGCGTTTCCTTTGTGTGTTTATCTTTCTTTCTCAGAGTTGTTGGATTAAAATATAGTTTGATTCACTGAAGCCCATGGGAACGTTCGAGTGAAATGAAAAAATCACAGTTGAACGTTTTTGAAGTACATGAAAAAATTCACCGAGTTGCGGCATTTTGACGGCAACCAGTGGAAAGGGCATTCATGTAATTATTATTTTTTTATCAAACAGTCGAATTTATCACACCAGTTCTGGCTACGGATAACTAAGCAATCGGAATTGAAGAACAACGGATCTGGAGGATAAAAAATATAGAAACTCGGGCTTCGCTTTGACTAGGTTTCTACTGATGGCATTGAATCCTCGCTCACTTTGGTTGACAAAGCCCCGTCTGAACGTTGTTTTTGGTATTCAGAACTCTTCATATTTTTGTTATAAAAGATCGGCAAATCGTTTGTAGAGCTCTATTTATAATTTCTAACGATGCACTTCACTCGCTGATTATGAAGATTGAGAGAAAAGTAACTTCTCTGGCACGTAAGAGCTTCAGACATAACCAAGGTCTTTGACGTGGTAAATCACAGACTTTTGCTTTTCAATTGTTAAGTGTCTGCGCGTTAATTATTTATCAGAAGTACAAAAGCGGTGCAGAACAAACTCGCATCGAATGGGCTCTTCCTTAAACAAGGAAAAGATTAATATGAATGGCTCGAATTTCTATGATTGACACAAGTAAACAAGATGTAAGTGCTGTGCGCACTTTGTATGCCCATCATAAACATAGTAAGGCAAAATTATTCTTGTACGGACAAGTTTCCCCATTTTTCAATACTTAAATCCCTAAACAATCAAAGTTTGTTCATTTCGGTGATTTCTTAGCGCGCGAAAGGCAGCCACGTTCTTTTCTGCCTTGGACATTGCTATGGAAAACACCGAATGCGTCTTACTTTCTAATGAACTGGACGAAATGATTCTACAATTATTTCTGAAGTGCATAAATTTTTTATTTATATGAAAATTAATATTTTTACTGTGAAAGGGCATTCTCTTAGAGATCATCTTCCTAGCTTAGCAACTAACTTGCTGGTTCTTCGTAGAACAAAACAACCAGGGTTTCGGCAATAACCTTGACTAGGAAAACTAAAACACTGAAATCTAGAAACTGAGGACTTTGACAAGGATGTATCATCGCCCACGCTAGAGATCCGGTTTGAATCAATGTAACCACATGGGCACAAACATGAGGTCAATTCACTAGTTGTGGGGCGAACGAACTTCCTTTAACGTAAATATAAAATAAATTATAGGGTATTTGTAGCCTTTTTGTCTGCGCTCTGAAAGAAACATTTGTATTCAGGTTTTGTTAGTCAGTTTTGTTGGTGAATGTGTTCTCAGTGGCTTGCTGTGTTTCTACGATCAGGTCAAGGCAAAGATGGTGCGATCGGTTATGGAAGCAAACTAGTTTCGAAATGTCTGTGGATGAGTTGTATAAAGATTAACAAGCACATTCATTTGGACAAGCAGTTGAAAAGACATAAAATTCATTTTGCTTTAGAATGAACAACAAACTAAATCAGTTCTATCACCTTTTAAATCGAATTTGAAAAGAAGCACACAGTGGTTTGTCAGAATTTTATTAGCACGTCTTTCTGTTGTATTGAGAATGCCTTCGCTTTATCCAATACAATAAAACATAATTGAAAACTCTGAAATGAAAGCAATTGAAATTTTTGAGAACGATGTGATATTGAAGGATTGACACGTTGGTAGAAATATTCGGCGTCAGCCTTCGTGGCTAAAAAACCATAACTCAAACCAAAACCCGTACTAGATCGAAAAATAGGCATGTTCCTGGTACTGATACAAATATATTTAACAACCTCAAAACGTATATGCATGCGAAGACAACTAGGCGGAGCGAGGCCATGTTAAAACTGAAAAACCTAATTAAATGCGATTTCTAATGAAATACGACACCCAAGTCATACAAGAAAAGACACTTTTTTGTGATAACAGAGTTTATCGTTTGCGTTCAAAAAGCTGAATTCATATGTTCACCTGGTGTTGTATATTAGTATCAAGACTTGAGAAATGAACTGGAAAGTTTAAAAACTTGAGGAATTTGTATGATGGCCATCTATTGAACACGTCTCCAAAGCAACTCCTAAACACTTCACTGTATTATTTCATCAAGGGGTTTTGATTTATTGCAGGTAATTAGCAACGTTTCCTCGACAATGCTTTTTGCGCGCGATGACAAGAAAAATGTCTGATTTCTTCTAGAAATGTACGAACCATTTGATGTACAGACGAGGTGTAGATAGGCATATTTCCTTTTTTTAATGCTAGCAACGATGCTCTAGTCTAGGGGGAACTGATTAAAAATATATTGTAGGAATTTATCGGCTTCGTGCGGTTGTTCGTCAACGTTCATCTGATATAGTTTTCCATTTTCCAATATCGTGCTGAAAATCAATATTTTGCAAAATAAAAAATCTTCAAACGGAGTTTTCAATTCACTCGTACTCGTTAACACGTCTTTATTAAGAATGACAAATTGAAACGATGTTTGTTTTCGTTAATAACCTACTTTGTTCATAAATAAGAAAAATAACTCGGTAAATTGAGCAATATTTTAGCAATGCGTTCCGCTCTTAGGGGGCAACCACGCTGTGTGTGGGCCAATACAGAAGAAATAAACGCCCACAGATCCGCTCTTTCAAAACACGATTACGGAGTAATGACTAAAACGAAATAAATAACGTACGGTTATGAACAATATATCACTAAATTAAAATGATGTGATATTGTTGTGCAAGATCTTTCTTCAGGTTGAATGTAACCGGATTTGTGGATACTTGATATCTGTGTGTTGTTTGTATATGTATGTATGTATTGTATGTATGTATGTATGTATGTATGTGTGTATGTATGTATGTATGTATGTATGTATGTATGTATGTATTGTATGTATGTATGTATGTATGTATGTATGTATGTATGTATGTATGTATGTATGTGTTTGTGTTTGTGTATGTGTATGTGTATACATCTTGTGTATGTGTGTATGTATGTGTTTGTGTTTGTGTTTGTGTATGTATGTATGTATGCATGTATGCTTGTATGTATGTGTGTATGTATGTATGTATGTATGTATGTATGTATGTATGTATGTATTGTATGTATGTATGTATGTATTTATGTATGTATGTATGTATTTGTATGTATGTATGTATGTATGTATATATGTATATATGTATGTATGTATGTA
>JANVCH010066633.1:0-10704 GCA_025505405.1 Epizoanthus rinbou
GTTCAAACAATGGGCTCTGCGTGGGTTCCTCATTGTTTGAACAGTTTTTGAAACGACTCGGATGACTGGGACGATCATATGAGAACCAGGCTTAAATGAATGCAAGTATTAATCTATCACCTCAGCGTGACGTCATTTGCCCACGAATTCTACCTGATGCGATTTGGAGAACATCACCGGGGGAATATAATGCAACGCAAGACGGACAATGCTGTACCACAACATACGTTTCCATCTGAAGAGACACAAATTGACATTTAACTTGTTCCTCTGGAACAAGACGAAAATATGTACGTAAAAAACTGTGCACCCACGTGGTACAATACAATACAATACATTACAATACAATACATACAATGCAATACTTTATCAATTCCTCCTGCTGAAGGCTTTTCAGAACTATAAAGCAACCTAGGACGACCGCCAGTAGCACAGAACATTCTGTATCTCTCTATTGCACTCCTTTCCTCGGTCCATTTTACAATTGAGAAAAGTATTCACATTTTGATACTCTTACATCAAATTACATTTAAGCTTGTTTAATATATTGCAACTACTTTTCGTATTTGCCATTAAATCCCTTGAAGAAGGACTATTTCACTGTCGGGATAACAAATTCGCTTGTCAGTGTCAATCGTCTTCCTTTCATTTGCTGTCCTATTCATAACTTACAATCTGATTATTCAGTAGTAATGAATCCGTTTATCAAAAACGCCAACTCCATTTCCAGAAATAAAGGAACTCTCAAATTAGCGACCCCTTTGAGACCCTTCGACTACACTTATACTGGATGATAGAAACAACAGTAGAGACCTTGCCAAACCAGTAGGTAGACATTTCAGACATCCTGGCCACTCGTCCGACCAATCATATGACTGTTTATGGCCTTTCCCTACATCATGGTAGCAATGACTCTCGTAAACGCAAGGAGGAATACTTCATTTTCAAACTGTGCACTCTAGTACCTAACGGCATCAACGAACGCTTCATATTTACATAATGACTTTAACAAAAACATTTTCCTACCCAATCACATTTCAATAAGTGGATTGTCAATAAACCTATTATTATTATCATTTTAACCTATGGCGTAACATCCCAAATTCGTTCCTACCCCCTCTTTGCTCCGACGAAGGGCTAGCGCTCGAAACGCCAGCTCAAACGTTCCACCATCACGGCGAAAAATATAGCACATCAACTTTCAGTTGATTTATTAGCCTACGTAGCTGGCGGTCTGTTTGGGCGGCGCAAAAGTCGTAGTTATTCGATATTTTCGATCGGGCGCCATATTGGACTCGCGCGTCAAACGAGAGACTGGGGAGAGACAAAAAATGAAGGCGAGGGGAGGGGGAAAGGAAGAAAAATTGAAGGCGAATCTAATATGGCGCCCGATCGAAAATATCGAATACATGTAACTATGACTTTTCCGCCGCCCAAACAGACCGCCAGCTACGCAGGCTATTGATTTATCCGCAATTTGATTAATATATAATAGTTTGGTTTAGAAACCTAGCCTGCGATGCAAACAAACTAAACCACTGGTTAAGTCTAAATTAGGGTTTCAGATATCCTCGCGCCGGCTGCACGCAGGCTATAGAAACCAAGAGTGTTTTCAATATACAGAGTACGTTGCTGCACCGGCTATCGACACAACGAGTCAGTGGAATCTTTGAGACTAGTTACATGTATACTTGTACTATAGTTAACGAGGGCGGCACTTGACAGTACAGGGTACTGATCAACGGTTATGCGCATCATTTAATGAGTAAACAAATTACCTCATCGCGCTCAACCCATGAAACTCTGCGGGATTTTGGCGTTTTCTTGGAATTTCCAAAAATAATCAAGAAAAAACTATTTGTACAAAAATCAAAAGAAATTATCTTTAATAGTAAAGTTAGAAATTTAGTTTTGTCTGCTTGCGTATTTTGGGGCCAACCATTCGAATATTGTGTGCGGTGGGGGAGGGAACAAGCCGAAAAGGCAAAACTTAATTTGAAAAAACCTAGCAAAAAAGGCAGAACCACGTGATCAAAACAGCTTTTTGAACACAGTCAATTTTATGCAATACGCTACCTTGCTAATGCAAATTTGTTCTCGTTCCAGTTCACTCAGGGTCCAAAATGTAGTGACTCGATCACATTTTGTCTCATTAATTCAACAAATTGTGGAATTAATGAACCCTGAGTGTGCTGGAACGAGAACAAATTTGCATTAGCAAAGTAGCGTATTCGCCGCTCCTGAAACTACAAAGGACTGGGTCCGTCTACCCAAACGATCCCAGAAAGCACTGCTCCCACTAGTGTTTTACACAACGTGCCATGGCTCATCAAGAGTGTTTCTCAAGCTATTGTTTCAGTACAATACGCATTGTTTCAGCACAATACGCGTTAATCTATCTCGTCTAAGAAACAATCTAATTAGGAAATGCGTTATGTGAATCACACCACAATTCGTACAGGCTAATGATGCTGTTTTGTGCTTTCACGTCAAATTAGCATTTGCAGCATTACTTTCTGGGATTGTTTGGGTAGACGGGCCCAGTCCTTCGTAGTTTCTGGAGTGGCGAATAGATTCTTGACATCCGCAAGGATTCGAATGTAGTCATACAAACTACAAACGTGCGATAGAGAACAACAAATATTTGTTGCATACAACTTTACCGCTAAAAACAAGATTTTCATTTCAGCCTTGTCTTTTTAAGTCAGTATGTGTTCAGGTGAGATATTTGCTGTAGTTTGCAAGCTTTGGACAACTGTTAAGACCATTTTTTCAGCAGAAACAGCGTACATTGTTTGTGAATTTAGTATACGACCGCGTTCACAAAACCTACACATGCGCAGTGGATGTTCACGGCTTGCTTGAGACATGAACAAGGTTTGAACCCTTTTATACAAATAGTTTCACGTCCAACGTAAACCAGATCTTAGTCCAGGATAAGCTGCGACTTATGTTAGACGCGGCTTGTGTCTGTGCCTCAGTTACTGCAGAACAGTCATCAAGTCAAGTAAGTGGCCGTGCCCTACGGTGTCTGGGACAACCCCTGGAGAGATCACACATCTGGAAGATGTTTTGTCTGTTCTGAATCTCGTACTGTTTCTTTCAGAGATAGCCGTCTATTGCCTTAACTTGTTTAAGGCAGCGACAAGACGTTCAGGGAATTACCACTAGTCAGGAGTCTCAACACTGCAGCTGTGAACGAGTTGGTGTGCTCTCAAGTTAGTGGCATACTTGAAGTGTCGCAAACAAACTTGGCACTGGTACACGTGGAACTCGCAAGCCTCGCTACACTGTGGATCAGGGGAACTCGGGGCGTTCACCGTCCGCTTGTGGACTATCTGCAAGTGTGATTTCACGTTACTAAAGTACTTGAAGTTCTTGTAACACAGATTGCATTTGAAAGGTTTCTCAACACGTGAAGACGTGAGGACGGAGTAAGGTGTGCATCTTTTGTTACTACATGACATGGCCCCTCCCTGTTCACTCTGACCAACAAGGTAGCCATGGTTACTGTTGGTCCGGTTGGGCGTCAGAGGGCAAATTCTTCTGTTTTTTTCTCGTTTGGGCGACAGTCTTTCTATGTTTATTAAGCTACTGTGAACATTGTTTTCTCCAAACTCACACGCACTGCCGCTCCCACACGCACTGCCGCTCCCACACGCAAGGCGAGGAGTGCTTGTCGTAAAATCACTTTCTGAAGATGTTCGTCGCCTGCAGTTTGGGGATTTGCGCTGTGTTCCTGCAAAGCTCTCAACGTGCGGCAATTTTCTAACTTTTCTCCCTTTGGGGCTGTTTCTGCAAAACATAATTACTGCTGATTACAACCAAATAATCTCTTGTCAAATCTCTTGGGTATGCAGCACCTGGTTGTGCTGAAGGTAAAGCTTCATGTCAGTATATGCGCAAAGCATGCAACAGCGGAACAACGTTTTGATATTATCACCTTTTAACACTGAAAAATGGCTACAATCGTATCAGTTTGTGATTCTCACAAAATGTACGGGAAAGCTACATGTAGCTGCACGTGTACTGGGGTTAAGCTTCAAAAACTTTGGCATTCGAATCTGCCAAATGATTACAAAATCTTCCTGTTCCAGTACCTAGTCGAACCAGTTCTCTATGGCTCAGAGTCCTGGACTCTAACACAAAGAACATAGAGAAGATTAGACGGGACATATACGAACCTCCTTCGCTGGGTGCAGAATATTCACTGGTATATGCATGCAACGAAGGAGAGAATTTATGGAAACCTTCCACCTATATCAGACAGGTTAATGCGCCGATGCCTCCAGTTTGCCTGACATTGTTTGAGAGCAGAGAGTGAAGTCATCTCGTCTCTTCTGCAATGGAACCAAAACCTCCCAATCCGTAACCGGAAAATGACATACAAATGTTGTCGAGGGACACGGGAATCGAAGTTGGTGAACTGGGGCAGGCAATGAGAGACTGCACTGTGTGGCGCACTGTTGTATCAAACATCCCGGCCTCGGAAGCCGAAGGATGATGATGAAAATATTTAGAAGTGTCTGCTGATGTTATAAATCAGATTATTGTTTACCAACGATGGGCTGCTGTCCTTGTTAAGTAAACACACACAATAAGTGAAATTTATTATTATTGTTAGTAGTAGTATTAAATAGTATTAATAGTAGATTAAAGAGTATTAATATTATTATTACTATTATTATTAATATTATTAATATTAGCATGCAAGGGGAATCATGTATTTCAAACGTTTATAATATTAGTTACAAAATTCAAACAAGGGGAGGTAGTATACTGTGATAGACAAATCTATAGTCGTTGATCTGTAATTATTTTTGATTCAGAAATCCTATATATCCTATAATATTGTGTTGAGTGTTGCATTATGTGTCAGTGCCTTTATATGCTGATGTTTTATTTCCCATCATGGTATAACAGGACAGAGCCAAGTTGTTGGGCTCAAATGCTACTCCCGGCACAGGTGTTGGTCGTGCCGCTGGCCGAGGAGTACCAGTACCTGTTGCTCCTACCATTCAAGCACCACCAGGTATGTTTTACAAGATATGATGATAAGCTTGCTTGCAGAAGTGGGAGGAATATTAGCCGACAAATTATTGGGGGACAAGCCTGACAAAATACTGGGGTAACCCTGCGATGGACTATATCCCATCCAGGGGGGAGTAGTAATACTCTCAATCACTTCATGCTATAGAAACCAGAGTTAAACTCCAGCTCTGATAAGCCATGTTGGCTTCTTCAACCCTAGATTGAAGGCAGACTTTGCTATTCAATATGGAGGCTTTTCTGTAACACTGTTCAAAACACTGAAGCATGGTTGTCACAGACAGCTACTTTACACTGTGGGACATCTGTTTCAAAACAAACTGTGATGGATGGATGGATGTATGCATGTAATTAGGCATAATATAGTACTGTCTCATTTGTGATGCAGAAAATCATAATGCCTAACTTTTGAACATTAAGTATCAACTGCTATTCAAGTTATTGTCATTTTACTGTGGTGTAACTGGATTGTTTGTGAACTTTTAGGGCTTGCAGGACCAGTGAGAGGAGTTGGTGGTCCATCGCAACAGATAATGACTCCACAACAAGGCCGAGGAACAGGTCTGTAACTGCAACACAGCTATGATCAGTTTAGTTACTTCTCAATCCTGTACTACTGGTTTGTTGTGCATATTGCAAGGAAAATATAATATTATTGATAGTTTGTTTTGGAATCAGTCGGTACATGAATGTGACACCTTTATATACATCGAAATTAGTGTTTGATGTCAACACTTGCCTGGTAAGATGATATCTTGTGCAAGTAATTTGCAGCCGTCAATTTTTCAGTCATTTACAGTAAAGATTTAAACTTTTAATTATAGTTCATACTCATGAGTTCTAACCCTGAAAGTTCTCCACAAAGCATCCCAACACGTTGCAGTGCCTTGCTATTCTGTGTAGATTGTATAAATTTGCATTGCAAATGCTTACTATTGTTCTGTACCCAATTTGTCTGTTCCATAGGCGGCCCACCCCCACAGTTTCCTCCTGGTGGAGGACCAGTACCAGCCTCTGCTGCAGGTGGCCCACCTCGAGGCCCACCCATGCGACCACCTGGACCTCCAGGAGGTACGACACTTGTTGTTAAGTTTGTGGTAAATTGTGATTTGTGCTAACTACCACTCATGTATTGCTACTGCTATCAATAAGTGTTGTACAGCAACAAAATTATCAGCAATTTGACATACTTGTAATAGAAGCTAACCCTGAACTTTAGGTCTAACATTTAGGGTCTAACTCTTGGCTATAGGCCAGGATTTGTGGTAGATACATATAACTGTTGTTATCAAGTTTTGGGTACATTTAAGTGTTGTGCTACTACCATTTTGGACTTTCAAAATCAAAATTCTGACCTCCTTTGCAATATTCTCATGTAAAGGTCACCTGTCCTGATTAGCCCTTATGGTTATTACAGGTGGCCTGTACTAAACATTCAGTTATTATTTATTTTACATGTATGTAATTTTCATTATTATTAGAAGGTGCAAATAAAGTTGTTGTTGTTGTTGTAAAGGTACAGTGCTAACAAAGCAAACAATTCCTTTGTTAAACTTAGTCCAACATGCCAGTATCACAACATTTAAAACTGGCTAACGTCTACACTGCAGAATTGTATACACTGAACAGAAGGAGAAAATACCCTTAGACCCTAATAATAATTATGTTCCAATTGTGTAATGTGACTGCACTAACCGGGACCACTCCAAGTTTACGGACCTAACATAAGCAGTTCCAACAGCTTGTCTGCTGGAGTAAAAGCAAAGATCCCAGTTCTGTTGTTTTTAATGTTGTGCTGTAATCCAGTGGCCTCAGCTGGAGTAGTGACACTGTAGACAGGGGTATTGATGCAGATGGCTGGTGGAGTGTTAGCCAGTAGTATTTATTATCAACAGTTTGTATAGTTGGACTAAGGCTCATGATTATTCCCCATGCAGGTGCAGGAGGCCTCCTTGGAATGGCCCCTGGGAGAGGTAACAACAGTATATTAATATTTCTGCCCCAGTTTATTGATACAATAATGAAAAGACGCAGGGAATAACAAATAGGATGTGTTGGAGTCTCTAAGGAGTTTAGTGGACATTTATAGACATGTTTGCAGCTCTGACTTGTCTAGTCACATATTTAATTTGACTTGTCAAGTTTTGTCTTGGTCCCACTCCTTTGTTCAGTAGGTAGGTAGGTAAACTTTATTTAAACAGGGTAGCCCCTTGAGCTCTAGGCTGGTATTCTTGGGGGCCCTGTGAAGTAATTGGAAGAAGTGTCACAAGGCTGTCTTAAATGTGCAAAAAATGTTAGAAAACTCTAGTTGGGACATGCAGTGCTGTAATCTCAATTCTGGATTACATGTAGTGCAAATGTATCTTTTAGACATTGTGCTCAGATGTGTCAAGATGATAGCCCTCTCAGTTGTTTGATCTATATAAGGTGTTAACAATAATTGTTTATTTTTATAACAGGTGGCCCCCCTGGTATGCCAAACAGAGGTCCACCACCAGGAATGCCCCCTCCTGGAATGGGCCCCCCTGGTATGATGGGTCGTGGGATGCCACCAGGCATGCCGCCACCAGGAATGATGCCCATGGACATGCGAGGACCCCCTGGCAGAGCACCCCCTCCAGGATTGATGGGCCGAGGTTAGGAGTTTGAGTCTATTTTTGTTCAGATGTGACTTTGAATTCTGAAATTCTATAAATTGAACTGCTCACAATACCAGACTAGTCTCTTTAAAATGGTCAGACAGTTTCTGTGTTCCAAAAGTTATAATAAGTTGTGAAATTTGAAAATGCCTTTTCCAGACCTGAAAGTTATGGAATGTGGGAATTAAAGTGTCCTTTGTTCTGGAAAATTTGAAAAGTTGTGCAGTTTCACATTTTTACCAATTTGATTTAACGTTTTGGCTTCTTTGCAAGAAGTGATCTAGCAAGTGACTTTGTGGTACATGTTTTTTTAGTTATTTGCAGAAAGACAGATAGAAAGTTGATTTGGCAGCAGAGTATATTTGGTTTGAGATTACACGCATGTAACTGATACTGCTTTTTTGTTTGTCTAATTACATTTGCATTTTAATTAGGAACTAGTGCTTTAGTCCAGTTCTGGTGCGCAGTATAATTATTGTGCTATCATTGGCAACAGTGTTGGCACACCTACAAAGTTGGAACTAACTTCAGATCTGGTTTAGTTTGATTTTGGTAATGAAACAAAAAGTGCATAAAAACCATTCTATTGAAAACATTCTGTGCGAGCTTGTGGCAATTACATGCTGTAAAAAAATTTCATTTATGATTTAAATTCATGAGAATGAATACTTCAAACTGTAGCATTTATGTGAGAAAGGTGCAGCTACATGGAATAACAATTTCTTAATATGACTCTCGCTGCAGGCCCACCACCCGGAATGAGACCACCCCGTTAATGTTAGGAGTCCAAGCAACCTGCGTCATGTTGTGTGCTGTCCCCATAACTGTGATGTGAAGAGGCTGTTGATCATCCAACATACACTACGGCTATTTGAAGAACACTATGCACTCGTACAACTGTTTACTTATGGAGCTGATGCAAGATTTGACCATAATTATTGTTGTAGCTTTGGGATCGACACTTGTCAACAGTTTTTTACACGATTCTTGTGCTGCTGGGATGCCTGTGATGTGATCTTCAGTAATTCTTCTGACAATGTACTTAAACTTTGGACTAGTGTTCATGAATTGACTGAACGTTGTGAATGTTCACTTTATCAATTGTAGTTGTATGCAGGGTTGTCGCTAGTTTCTCGCATACATGCAGATGTATGATGTCAAGTTACTTCTTTCCAGAACATTTTCTAAAGAAAGTACAGTACTAGGCACCCTAAATCACAGAAGTAGCCGATCGTTTCTGCCAGCTGACAGCTGCTATGGACAACCCGGGGGACAACCCTGTCTATTCATATATTAGTGTGTTTTGAGATCTGCAGGATATGCAGAAAATAAATTTTTATTCTTGGACCAGTTATCAGCAGGGACAGATGCAAAAATCTAGATAGGGGGACTGCAAAATGTTCCACCAGAATTGTTTTTGATAATATAGGCCTTGCAATGTATTTTGCTGCATGTCCAGTAATCCTTTTCATTTTTTTCCTGTTGTCAAATGGATAACACCAAGTGAACTATTGTGATACTGTATTTTAAGGACTGAATAATCAGGTGAGAATATTTCATAAGATACTGTACTGTAGATTCTAGGAAGTGTGAATATAAGTAGGTCTCTACAGACACTCTTTTTTGTCATTAAAGTAATTATGTTTCTCTGCACTGCAAACTCAAGGTTTGTGTGTATGGAAACCCTGGAAAGTCATGGAATTTTAACATTTCAAACTCCAGGCCTGGAAACCCAGGAAAATCTAAGTTAGTCAGGGAAAGTCATATGGAAAATCAGATCTTTGTCTAAAGAAACAAAAAATAAACCACTTCATGATCCATCAAAAAATATTTCAGGTCATGAATTTTCAAGTAAATGTAGTGGAAAGTTGTAAAAAGTCATTAGAGAACAGAAACTGACGGTGCAAACCCTGAAACATAAATCGAATGTTTAAATGCCATCTTCTACAGTTCCTTTTTTCTCTTACAAAAGGACAACATGTAAAGCTCTTACTCTTTCGCTGTTATGACAAATAAGGCCAGTTTTAATGTCCTTCTGAACTCAGTTACCATAAAATTCTGTTTGTGAGCTTGCTGCTAAGCCCCAGCAGTTATGGTCCCATCAACACTGGGCCATGTTGAGCTCTCCTTCACTTGTTTTACTTGTTCTGGGATTTTGCACTTGACAGATTTCATAGTTGAGTATGTACTGTTGTGGTTGTACAAAACCTCTCGTTAGTTCAGAGCTTTTGACAGTCGGAAAAGTCTCTTTGCAAGTCGTCGTACATGTACATTTAATATGTAAGAAATATAGCTGTCTCTGACAGTGCCTGACTTTTATTTCCCATACAAATTTTGTGTTTGTGTTTGTGTTATCTTGTAAAATAAGAAAATAAACGTTGATAGAAAAGCTTCGTTGTAGAACCGTCGTTTCAGACAATCTTGTGACCAAAAACATGGTGAAATCTGGAAGGGGTCATTTTTCAGTAAGTACCATTATTTCGATTATTGTCAGTTTTGTTTATAGCTTGCAATGCTGTGAGGAGAAAGCAAGTTAGTACTTAGATCTCTGTGCGTAAGGGCTTTTAATCATTTAACAAGACCTCGCTTTCAGACAAGCGCTGGACCCACAAAACGTGGAGGATGGATAGAAAAGTGTAAATAGCTCATTTTAGGGCAAACTGCTGAAGTACCGGAAACTAAATAAACAAGAGGCCGCTACACACAGTCTGTATTCGTGCCGCACCAATGCGATGTCTAATTTTATAAATTTTGGTGAAAGTTAAAAATGCGAAGTAAAAGAAAAAAGGAAAAAACGTGAAAAAAATGTCTCCACCGGGAATCGAACCCCACAAGCAAGGGCGCAAGTGGCAGCCGTGGTTATATGGACATTCTCGACACAAGAACTAATACAAAGAAAACCAAAACTGGATTTATAAGTCGTAGCCTTCGGCACGACTAAGACCCGTTTCAGACGTCGAACTTTTCATGCGCCGAATCTAATGCTAATGAGTAAATGCATTGTTACAGTATAACT
>JANVCH010066644.1:0-10703 GCA_025505405.1 Epizoanthus rinbou
GTACTAAAAATACGTTCAGGCTAAGAATAACGACTAATTGGAGGAACTCGAATATAATTTTCTGTTTCTCATTGCGCTATCTGATCGAATCACCTGTTTAAGAAGGCGAATAAAGAAGATTATAGTAACGTGCTCTGTCAGAAATCATAAATATATTTAGTACAGTAATGCAATTGCTCAATCAATACTTCTCTAGGGATAATTTCTGTCTGCTGTTCAATAGATTAATTATATACCAACTTTCTATTCTAGAATAGAGGTTCGGTGCTTCGCTTGTAGTGGCAAATACTTTAGCCAAATGGATATATTTTTACGCTGGATCTAGAGGTGTATATGAATGGATGCGCTCCACATCTGATTAGATAGTTTGTTAGTTAGTTAGTTAGTTAGTTAGTTCGTCAGTTAGTTAGTCAGTTAGTCAGTTACTTAGTTATTTAGTTAGTTAGTTAGTTAGTTAGTTAGTTAGTTAGTTAGTTAGTTGGTTAGTAAGTTAGTTAGTTAGTAAGTTAGTTAGTTGGTTTGTTAGTTAATTAGTTAGTTGGTTAGTTAGTTAGTTAATCTGTTAGTTAGTGCGTTGGGCTTGTTGTCAATCGCTGCAGCTGCTTTTCCTGAATTGCGCAAGACACAGCTCACAAGGTCGAACTGAAAGCAGGTACAATGCGCCTCTGGTGGCTTCTATATGGCCATTTGTAGCATAGGAGGACAAACTACAGCTAGATGAAAAAAGATGCAGGTAGAGACAACTAGGTGAAGGAACACAACACCAGCATTTGCCTAGGTCCAAGGTCCGAGGTCCGATGTTCAAGGAAATGTGGAGATTAAGCAGAGACACAGTGTTTCATAAGACCCAGAACGCAGTCATACGTTTACAGAGAACAAGGCCTGTAATGCTCTCATTACAATAAGACACATAAGGAATGCAATGGGAAGTGAGATCAGTTAGTCAAAGAAGCTAAACATATTATTATAACGGGGATCCTACTGCGATAAGAAGCAGTAATGAAGCTACCGAGTTCCACAACAACACTCATGTGAATGACACAGCTCACTGCACAACAGTTCCACAACAACACTCATGTGAATGACACAGCTCACTGCACAACAGTTCCACAACAACACTCATGTGAATGATACAGCTCACTGCACAACAGTTCCACAACAACACTCATGTGAATGATACAGCTCACTGCACAACCGTTCCACAACAACACTCATGTGAATGATACAGCTCACTGCACAAAAGTTCCACAACAACACTCATGTGAATGACACAGCTCACTGCACAAAAGTTCCACAACAACACTCATGTGAATGACACAGCTCACTGCACAAAAGTGTAGCTGTAGCTGAAGAGTATCGCACTCCAACATGCTCTAGGAAGGCGTAAACACGTTGCCGATAAATACAAACCCAAATGACTTAGAAGCGCCTCTATCTATTTGGTCCACTAAATTCATCCGGCCCGTGAGATAAAATAGACGAAGTTGGTTTCATCCTTAAGAGCTAATGGACTGTGCGGAAATGTTTGCTCACAAATGAGTCGTGAACAGATTAAGATCTTATCGAACATGCTTTCCCTCTGAATGCTAACCATGCAATTGATATTAACCTTGTTGAATTAGCAGCTAGTGACCAGTCAAGTCTTTTAATTGTTGTTCCACCTTTCGTTTCAAAGAGTATAGACGCTCCTTAATCTTTTAACTTACTAATCATAGGTACTTGGACATTGTTCACTTCTATTATGGAACGTGTTGATATCACTGCGATGTCAGTGTTCACTTGATTATTTGCAAAACAGTTGTTGACTGTAATACAATCAGAACTCCAAAGCGTAGACAGGATCGCTCTAGATCCTAAACGGAATTTTTCATTGAAGATTATGCATATGACTGGATTCAAGGCACACGAACTATAATTCAAAGAGAACACAAATGGAAGGAATCCAACGCTTCTGGTAATTTCGTTATCGGAAGTGCTCGAGAACTGGTTGATGTATTCTCCCAGAACTGGAAACCAGGTGACAATATAAGCAATTATTAAGGTAACAGCCAGGATTGAAACTTTGTAGTTGGTTCTGTCTCTGATTTCTTGGTTAGCTGCAGACGGATTACCAGGAATTTTGCGCCTCCAAAGCCTGATTAGAATAGCAGGATACACAACTAACATTGCCGTGGATGGGATTACTCCAAGAACTAAAAGCGATAGGAAGTAATAATAGATGCAGGAATTTCCAATTTTCGGCATGCAGAGCTTTATCCCATAGATTTCTAACACTGTCATATCTGTAAATGTTGGAATAGCAATAATCAGAGTGAAGAGCCAAATTCCAATGAGAATCATGGTGGGTTTTCTTGTTGTTAATGGCCTCTTGGTTGGGAAGAAAACGGCAGAGAAACGGTCCAAGGTAATTACGACAAGACTGAGCAGAGACACACCATTTGATACGAACCAAGACGCAGTCATCAGTTTACAAAAAACAAGGCCTGCAATGGATTCACTATCAATCGGCCATTCCCCCATGGATAGGATTGCTATTTCGAAAGGAAGAGGAAACAGAGTTGTGAGTAAATCGGATGCGGCCATGTTGACAACGAAGATATTCATAGTTGTTCTCATCCTCCTGTTCATATTCTTGTACACCACAGCTATAACCACAAAGTTTCCAGCGAAAGAAAATGGGAGAATAGCAACATGAAAAATTAGTTTGACCGTGTCGATGGGGAAGCTTGCCACGATTTCTGTTTCATTAGACTCATCCGTAAAAGTCGAATTTGATTCCATGGTCATGTAGTTGTCTCCTTTTGTAATATGTTTGTGTACGCTTATGTTCCACTGATTTTAATGGTTGGAAGTGAGTAGAAGACAAAAAGAGTTTGTGTGTTTACTACTGGGCGTATATTGAAGAACTTCTTTTCCTCGGTCTTGATCAGTTTGTCTGTTTGTAGTAACGAACTCCTTGAACTCTGTAATGAAATTAGAATGGGTTTACCTTATGAAACACCACTGCTTTAGTTATATCAGTTCTGAGTGTTAGTATTGGCGTAGATTCTAAGAATTTAAAAGTGTGTACCTTATAGAAACACCTGCTGCTGTTGCATCTTTTAGACAAAGGGCGCCTTCCATTTGTCGGGTCCGGCCAGTCTTGACAGGCACTTTATCACCTTATGTTTGTACAACAAAGTTTTATATTTGTAATTTACACTATTTAATCAGATTCCAACTGCCAGAAGTGCTAATAAACTATTATTATTATTATTATTATTATTATTATTATTATTATTGTTATTATCAGAACGGGCGAACTGCTCCGTATTTCTACTCCGGTAGCGGGGCCATTCTGGACTATAACAGTTCCCTAACTTTCCCCATTCCATTTGCTTGGGCCGGCCAGACCGGCCAGTTTCGACAAATGGAGAGCGCCCAAAGAATTGAGTTGCAAGCAGTTAATATCACGATTTTCGTATATAGTTTATTTTTTGCATATCAAAGACGGAGACAACTAGCAATACTGTCTGTATAATTGATAACGCACTGCATAATTGATGGACTCGTTCATTTTGTTTTGAATGACATAATAATGCTTCATTGAGTGTATGTCTGTTCGTCAGTTTTCCATCTGCTTATCTGTCATTTTATCTGTGTTATTCGTCTTCTATTTTTGGTATACTTACAACCAACTGTATTTTCATATTTCTTAATATATTTAAATTTGACACAATGTTTGTCTTTTGCAGCCTGTCCGACTATTGGGCAAATTACTAGCTTTCTTGTTACTTTCATTTTGTGTCAATTGTCACACTCATATCCTTCATTCTTGACTCAATTGTATGCCTGTTCGTTCATCAGCTGATCTATCATTTTATCTGATCTATTCTACTATTTATTATAGAGAGTTTAACATATGAAAATCCATAAGATACCGAGTATTAACAGTGTTGATAAAGTCATATCTTTGTGCATATAAAATATCGTTGGTTATTTTATGCTTTTTTTGAGAAAAGGCAGCTGACTGCTAAATGTAGAAAAATATTTTTAATGCTTTCGTAAAATAACAATGACAAACAAACGAGAACATTGTTGCGTTTCATCCTTCAAGTAAAATAATGTTATTATTATTATTTCTTCGTTCTGCTTCAGGTTGACGAATTTAGGTATCTTGCGACTTTGGTTTTATTGCCTCCAAAGTTGTTGCTTGTTTCTCTCCATTGAAAATTGTCCTTAAGAGGACTAAATTGGTATGACTCTGTTGTTGTTGTTGTTAATGACCGTTTGAATGGTAAGGAAACGACCCAAAGGCCCAAGCTCCAATTCAATGGCAACAAGACTGAGCAGAGACAAACCGCTTGAAAGGTTTCCAAGACGCAGTCATCAGTTTACACAGAACAATACGTGCAATATTCTCACTATGAACCAGCCATTTACCCGTTTCTAGTATTGCAATTTAATACGAAAAAGGAAAGGGAGTTGTGAGTAAATGATGCGGCCAAGTTGAGAACAAAGATATTCATAGTTGTTCTCATTCTCCTATTAATATTCGTGTACACCACGGCCATAACTTGATCAAAATAGCAGGATACAAAACTAACATTATCGTTTCTGGTAATCCTACAAAGATAAAACAGAACATGTAGTTGTAAGAGATGTAGGACGTCCTGTAATGCGGTATACAAGTCCTTGCAAGACAAGGCAAGCACAGTGTGCGAATGGTCAATCTATTTCCGTTTGGAACAGTTTGGCAATATAACAATGAATTTTTTTGTTGATGGAAGGGTTCTTTTGTTGCATAAGAGCCCTTCTGGGATTTTCTGTTGAATTTGATTCCATAGACGTGTACATTATCGCCTTTATAATCGCTTAATGTACGGTTCGACTGGTTGCTGACGTGAGTAGAAACTATTAGGGCCTGTCTTGAAGAGAAATTGCTTCACTTCGGCCCAACTTTATTTCCGCCCGACAATCTGCCCCTGGGTCTCCTCGGATGTTTTTTCTTTTGAAGTTGACAGCGTCTTGGAAACTTCATCTACATCTTCATCATTATTTGGTAAGAGTGTTAGTATAGGTGAAGGTCTTAAAAATTGAAAAGAGTATATTACATCTACATCATTGCCTTATAGAAAACCTTACTGCAGGTGCATCTGTTATACATAGATCTGAGTTGAACTCATTTATTATCCCGGTTTTCATATATAGTTTATTTTCTTGCATATCAAAGAAACAATACTAACAATACCGTGTAGATTATTAATGAAGCACGGCATAATTGCTAGACTTGGTAATTTTGTTTCAATTGTCACACTTATAATTCCTTCATTCTTCACTCAATTGTATGCCTGTTTGTTTAGCAGGTGTGTGTGATCAGTTTCTGTCTTATTCTACTATTTGTATTCTATTTTCCTATATGAGAGCTTGTATGTATATAAATTAATTCTTCTTAACTGCGGGTGATGAGTGCCTAGCTCCTGCTATGTATTGTCAGATGTTTAATACTTTTGAAGTTAAATCCATTAGTCAGTTTGTCAAGAAGTCTCTCTTTTTCAGCCTCACTGACGGTGTGGGAAATTACTTTCTTGTCTTTGTTCTAGCCTCAGGGAGTGTTTACTTAATGTCAACCGAGGAATCCTCAAGAACAGGCTGTTGTTGGTCTTTATTATCCGGATGCTACTGTTGAAATTGAATTATAACATTGTCTTTACGTTGTAGTTTGAGAAAAAGAGAGAAGTACTTCTCCAACCACATTTCTTACAACTTACCAACTTCAAAAGGTGCAAGTGTTACAATCCTCTAATTTTTTGAAATTATGCAAAAGGTTATGAAATACATCAACGTCTTGAAAGCACTGGAAAATCTACAGAGATACACACTATAATTTTGCGTCAGTTCTCGTAGAAAGTTTACCGAATAAGGATGTACAAAACTTGATACTTGTGCTGATATTGAAAGAAATGGCACCTGACATTGCACTATGTGTTGGCAGCACGAACAATGGTTCCTTCAATTAATTTCTTTAAACTCTATCTTTTCATTACTTATAACACAGAAGTGTTTGATATGTGATGATATACTATTTTTATAGTTTTGCTTGTGTTCTCACAACATCCCAAGTGTTTATAACAGATAACGAAGCCATAGAAATTGTCTTTTGTTGTTTTTGTAAAATAACAGCTGCAACAAATGAAGACATTTCCTTTCGTTCTTCTTAGAATTTCGGCATTTCCCAATTTTGGTTTCATTACCTCCAAAGTCGTTGCTTGTTTTTCACCATTCCACACGTTCTTTAGAACGGCTAAATTCATTTGGCTCTGCGAAAACGTTCAAGTTTAACTCAAAATGTGACAGTTCTTCATCAGGATGATCTCTTTTGCATCCGAGTGCAGCGTGCGAGCGTCAGAGATTATACAAATTTCCATTCTTTGTCGTCGTATATAAATATGTTGTACTTGGTTATTGTACAGGCGTTATTACAGATATTTGTGCTGCAGCTTCAGGTTTAGTTACTACATGTGCAAATGTCTACGAAACATAATTTTCTTTATTCTTATTTGGGGTACTCCATCTATGGCAGCACACCAAAAACAAGCAGAATTTATTTTAACGTTGATCAACGGTAACAGTACGCAATAATGAGAAGCCCATGGAAGTCCAGCCGTTTTTGTCCGTAATCTGGCAATTGAAGTACCTCTGTTACTCTGTTCTCTTGGAGGTTTTTTTTATTCCAGTCACTTGTATATCGTTAAGTTCTAGCGCAGTATCTCCAGCTGTCGATGTCAAATTTCCAATGTGATTCTTTTTAAAACAAGTCACTAAGGAACAACCATAGCAACCGTAGAATCGCTCTGACCACTGTACGGAAACATGCGTTAAAGATTATGCAGATTAGTGGATTTTAGACACACGAAGCGTACGTCAAGCCATAAGCAACGAAGATACTTCAGGCAGAAAATAATAGAAAGAATCCTCCCCTCAATAAACAAATGTATCGCGATTCATTTAAAATTTTGCTAGGCGAGAGAGACGGAAATATAGAGTGATATTGCCCTCTCGCAAACGAGGATCAGTAATTGGTTAATAGTTCATGATTGACAGGTTTGCACTAGAGTGGATTTCCCGGCAAATGTGTACAACTTTATTCTTAACTCACAAGATTTCAATTGTAGTCAAACGCGAACGAGAACGATATATTAACAAAATAATTGGAACTTCATTAAAGGTAGTTATAGAACTGCTTTATTACAAAAATATAGTATGTTGACAAAGCTTTCGGTAAACCCCTGGTTAGCAAATCAAGCGAAATGAATCGCAGGTTACACTCTTCGATCTTTCAGTCCGGTTTCAGCTGTCCTTGAACTTCAAAAGCCTTCAAAGTTTAGCTTCAAGTTCTTGATCGGAAAATATGTTCTCCCAACTACCCGAAAGTATAAAGTGGTATTGCCGTCTCAAAATCGCAATTAGTTTATAGAATTGTTATATATATTGCCAACCCTTCACAGCGCGAATAAAGTGAACATTCATATATCGTGCTTAAGGACCCGGAGTACTGGCCTGAAGATATTCATAGTTGATCCCATTCTCCTGTTAATATTCTTGTACGAAACGGCTATAACCAGAGAGTTTCCAACGAGAGAAACGGGGAGAATCGCATCAAGAAAAGCCAGTTTAGCAATGTGTATGACGAAACTTGTGTTAGCTCTTGTTCCGGCATATTTGATTCCATAGACATGTAGTTTATCGCCTTTATTTAACAAATATATTCCATTTTCCGTGCGTCTAATAGATGTTCAAATGACGTCAAAACATGGCGAGAGAACCAGAAGTGGCACACGAGCCGAAGGCGACTGTGTCACTGAAGTTCTCGCCGTGTTTTGGCGTCATTTAACATTTATTAGTGAACAGACGCACGGAAAATGGAATCTATTTGTTTTATACAATAATCGAAACAGATTTTGGAGGTTTTCCTCCATTATAATTCAACTAAAACAAAAATAGAGAAGCAGTGGCGTAACGCGTGTCGTCATTTTGGTGTCTGTTCAAAAATAGATCACAGTTTTAGACCAATCACAGCGCGCGTTATATCTTGTTTATTGTATAATACAAGATACATAGTGTGCTGGTTTTGTGCTGTCTCCTTATAAGGTTAGACAAACAATTGGAGCTGAAATATTGTAAATACGAAGAATAGCTTTACAAAAGAGTACAAGTGTCAATATTTTGCTTTGGCCCGTAGTAGTAGCGCATCACTGCACTTAACCCTTAAACTAACTGGCAGGGGGGGGTTCAATTTACTTGAAAAGGTATTTGTTTTATTGTACATTAGCCACTTTGTGTCGCAAAGGAGAGTAAACGCTGCAAAAACTATCAAATTGTCAAAACCGTGAAATTTTGCAATATTTCATCCTTTTATCAGTTCTGGTAACCATGGCAATGCTTTAATTGAAATAACTTAGACAACTTAAAAATTCTACCAAATCTTAAGATGAAAGGAGAAGACATATTGATAATCTTGGTGGATGGTTCGCCCAACCCTCCCCTAGCCTGTATATGTTTGGCCAAAAGGCCTACCAGTTTAAGGGTTAAGACAGCAACGGGAAGTTACATATTAATCACAGCAAATTTTGGAACCGTTTTGAAAATCATCAGGTCATAGTGCTCCTCTTTTCTCCTCCCTATGTTTCAGTTATAAAAATTTGCCAAGTTAATATAAAACCTACGAAGATTG
Source organism: Epizoanthus rinbou (assembly GCA_025505405.1). NCBI lineage: Eukaryota > Metazoa > Cnidaria > Anthozoa > Zoantharia > Epizoanthidae > Epizoanthus > Epizoanthus rinbou. The sequence continues at coordinate 8,714 of JANVCH010066644.1, forward strand.
AAAATGGTCAATTGGTTGCCATGGCAATCTATTATGTCTTAATTTTCTTCTAAATTAATCTGCCCCACAATATATGTTAATGAGGGAGATTCTCTTCTTTCGTATTCTCAGCTACCAAGGTCAGGTGACTGCGAAAATGGACAACATCCTGAAAATTGATCAGCTTGGCGCCTTGAAGGATGGCCACTACAGTCTCTGCATCAGTAATCTGGACAGTAATGTTCTGTGTTCCTCGCTGTCAGGAGGTTACACTGGAAAGGAAGTTCAACTTTCGTTTAAAAACGTGGAACAAATAAAGTTTGGAATTGCAACGTGTCGAAACAGCGATGTGCAAAGTTGCTCACTGGCCTCCTGGTACACTAAACAAGGTCAGTGGAAAGAACTAAAATTATTAAGGAGCCTGGACACAGTTTGGCAGTTTTATACAGCTATTTCAGAAAAGGTTGACAATGTCTAGAATGTGCAATAGTCAATACCACCGACAACCGAAATGAACTATGGGTTGTCCACAGTTCAGAGTAAATGCACAGTGGTGCTGCGGAAAGGATACATTTGAGTTAAATGGAAACTAGTTTCTCGAATCGCACCAGAGTACCCAAAGTTTAAGCTCTCCACTGTAGCAACTTATTTTTATTCAAACTTTTTTGCATCCCACAGTTCCTTTCGGTCGTGGTACTTACTGTTGCGCAGGAATAACCTTTGAAATAGCTGTAAGGGGAGCTACTCTACTCTACTATATCGATTTATATATAAGAATTTTTATCATTGTAAAGCGCCACTGAATCTTAAGAAATGGCAGTGTTATAATTTTATTATTATTATTATTATTATTATTATTATTATTATTTGAAGTCATTTCGGTATACAACCTTCATTATCAGTTTGTATTTAACTTACTACTTGATATTATGTCACTGACTATATTTCTCGTACAAAAAGTATTTTAAAGATGTTTCTATGGCAACCATTATTATAATTATGTCACTGACTATACTGCGGGCATGCTTAATTGTAAAAAAATATTATTTGAAAATGAAATAAACTTGAAACTTGAAAAAAAGGACTAAAGCAAGACTTATAGCCCCAACGCTATATAATTAACAGAATAAAAACGATGAAAAGGTCCATGCACGGATAAATGTGACATAAATTAAACATTCACCTCAAAATTAACCTTGTATTTGACTTTAATGGATTTACTAAACAGACTTCTCCTCGACAGGTAACCAACAGTAACCGGGGTGGGTCATTTGAACCATCTGATATGATTTGTATATTAACGGTTAGTTTTATTGTATGTAGTGCCGGGTCAGTCATAGGGATGGCGCTTCAATAATTATTATTTTAAAATATTAGGACATTATTAGTCGTGCCGAAGGCAATGACCTAAGGTTTCTTCTCCGTTCTTTTTAATTTTACCATTGGTATATTGTATATTTTCCAGTTTTGTCGACTGCATTGCCACCAATAAAGGTTCGCAGTTCCCAGAGCTTTATAACGCTTAAATGGAAACCTCAGCCGGATGCAGCAGGAATCAAGTTCTATGCGCTGAAATTGCTAGTCAGGTAAGTTCGCTGTGAAGGTGTGTATATATATATTTATAGAATAAACTAGATATAATGTGCACGCTGATTGGTTGAAAGCCGTTTACCATAACCCGATGGAAAACATGGCTGAGTTTATTTTATAAAGGAGACAGGTAACATTCGTGCAAGTTTGGGAGAACGCGAAATAGCTGTGGAAACACTTGCCTTCGTCTCATGCTACCACAACGATGTCTTCGTGCTAACACAACCAACTTCTTTCATCAGTTCCTAGTAATTAAATAAATTACGTTACGTCTGTTAGAAAACGAGAAGAGTTTAAAAGGGTAAGGAATATCTCTTAATTAATCTGTAGATCAGTTTAATTAGAGATTCAAGATTCAAGATTAAGTTTATTAATGCCATTTTTTACATATTACATCAGTTCATATTTACATTTACATATT
>JANVCH010066655.1:0-10702 GCA_025505405.1 Epizoanthus rinbou
ATTATTATTTTTATTATTATTATTATTATTGTTATTATTATTAAATAAAATTTATATTGCGCGTGGTAGATGTGTATATGTGCACACGCGCATTACAAGTAAAACTGTTAATTAAACTCTTAAAATGCTAAAAATAAAAAGATAGGTCTCTATGGCAGTTTTTATTAAAGCAGGCTAAGAGTCGATCATGCGAAGTGCAGGTGGTACGTTCAATCAGTCTGTTAGTTACAGCATAGTTATTGGAGGGAACTGGTTATGAATGTCGGCGAGTTCTTTGTTGTAGGTTTTTGTTCTTTATATCCTTTGTTCTTTATATCCTTGAGAGTGCACAAAACACAAAAGGTTTTGAAATGCAAATGAACAACTAACCAATAGAAACATTTAGGCTCAAACATAAAACAAAACAATGTGCACTGTCATGGTTTGTTCAACCTAAATCAAAGCAACTTTGTTCATCGCTTTTGAATTTTGCAAAGCTTCATAACCAGTTAGTTCTAACAACTATGGTTACAGTAACTTGCTAAATTTATGGTATATATTCAGTATATATGATCATTCAATACAATACAATACATACAATACAATACAATACAATACGATACAATACAATACTATAAAATACAATACAATAGAATACAATAGAATACAATACAATACAATACAATACAATACAATTGTTTGTTTAGTACCATTTTGACATACAAAAGAACAGAAAAAGTAGAAATTACCAGGTTAGACTAGAAAGTTAGCTGTAGATAATTTACATTGTTTTTATAAAGTCGGAAAAAGAAGTAAATGGAATTAAGGTAAATACAAACATGCATAAGGTATATAAAGTATATAAGACGTAAAATACATGAAGAAAATGAAGCATACAAATATATTCTAGTAAATATGGACAATTTGGAAATATACAACAACTGAATACATACAACAACTGTATGTATTAGGCAGAATTGGTAAGCATTGCGCTACAGCAGATTGTTAATTAGCATTTATAAGAATCCAGTAGACTATCTTTCAGTTTCTTTTTATTAAAATATATTTTTTTTAGATTGTCTATTTGTTCATCAATGGAGTTCCAGATTTTTGCGCCACTATATCTGATGTTAAATTTCCCATAATTAGTTCTTACTTGCGGGAGGGAAAAAGACGATTTTGACGCGAGCCTTGTGTTGTAGCTGTGTTTTTGATTAACCTTAGTAAAGAATGAATTAAAGATGTTGTGTAAATTACCAGAATGGTAATTATACATAAAAACTGCATTGTGAAAATAGATAAGATCTGGAAATTTGAGTATATTCAGTTTGATTTTCATTCTATTCCAGATTGACGTTACTAAGGGCTTTCACAAGCGGCGAACGAACAGAGTAAGAAGTTCGAAAACGAATCATGAAGTAATCACGAGCCTTGCAGGTTTCTGGAACTCTTTTCTGTGAAATGGCGTACGTACGCGGAAAGGGACCTGGTACGTTAAACATATATAGCATTCGAAGACTCCATTACACTTGAATTTTAACAAGCAAAAAGCAAGTACAAGGAAAATAAAACAACTTTAAATATTCCTTGTGCACTAATTTATTAGCATTAACCCATTTTCATGGTAAAAACACCGAGGTCTGCAAAATAAGATCTGTTTGTTTCGCCGAGATCTTTTTCTCATGGTTAGCATTTAGCTGTTATCAGTGGACTACATTGTCAATCTCAAATGTTCCTGTTTATTTCTCCTTCGATATATGGCAGAATCTTGTATTATTTTTTTAATAATCTTATATTTGACTCTGTAACTCATTACCAATCATAGAAACACTGACATCCAGCTATAGACAGAAGTTGCAAAAACTGTGGGCAATAGGTACCATTATAACGTCTAGCAAGGTACATTAAAGTGTATCATGTCATGAGATATCTGACGTCACCAACGTGGCAGACTGCGGCAAAAAAACCTGCTTGGAAAGCCACTAATCAGTTTAAGTTTAACATCTGTAATAAATTCTAAATCATTGCTTGATCGTCTGTAGCTTCAGTGAAATGAATTGGGTGTATGTGAAATTGTTTTGGTATATGTCAGCTGCTGTTAAGAAACACTATCTTTGTCTATATAATTAAATTGAAAGTTATGGAAACTTAAAAGTGCTTTGCTGCATAAGTTAACAAGTATATCAGGAAAAACAAGGAGTACAATAAATGTAATTTGGCACATGTAGTGCATTGCGGCGATGAGGAGGAGTTCAGAATGCAAGCGGAGTATCATTGCGCAGAAAAACATTTACAGTCTAGTTTCTTGTATAATCTGTGACAACAACAACAGCAACTTTATTTGCACTTTCTACTAGTACTGATGGAGATAGTAAAAAAAGGAATAGTGACAGAATGGTTACCAACACAGCAGTGAATTAGTAGATACTAAACAGTCATTAGTTAAGTGTGTAAACTAAATAATTTGTTTGTGAGATCGAATATCGTCATTAGATGCTACAAAACAAACTGTCAAGTTGATTTTCTAACTTTTAAGTATACTTTGTTGCTATGGGAAGAATATTGGAAATATATATATATTGCTACTGAACGTCGAGAAAATACTGCCTCAGTTGCTATAAGTTATCTTTAGTATATAACAAGTTTAGCTTCTAATTCTGATACATATTCAACTGAATATGGTTAGAAACAACCTTTGCAACTGACTTCATAACGTATTACAATCTCACAAAACTGAACAAAAACTGAACATTTACTAGATACCCTGTACGCAAGTTGCATGTCTTCTACTTAACACAACTGTTCAGCAATAAATGAACGCAAAAATTATTGGTTCTTTAAAGACAATCAAATCAAATAATGAATCTTAAAATTGGGCCTGTAAGAAATCAGAAGAACAGGCTTGCGTCTTGGAGGCAACGGACGTCAATCGTGTTTGCCAAATGAAATCAGATTGGTCAGTGCGTTCATGTCGGGTCATGTGAATCGTTTTTGCGCAGCGTAATAGATGTAAACTTGCCCTGTTAAACTTTCGGTTTTTTCCATCAAAACTATAAATTATATCAAAGTCCAAAGTAAAATATTAGGAAAATAGCAAGTGGGTGTTTGTTTAACGATACGATATCCTTACGGAAAGAGCTAACAAATTCAATTTACCTCTGCACAATTAACAACAGCAAAATGAGGAGACATCTTACCTTTTTTCGTCTTGTTAAACTGGAATGGCCGCTTCTGCTAGATTGTATAACATATTTCGTAGCATTTGTTTTACAACCTGTAGAACTTAGTTTATTTTACTCTGTACTAGTTATACCCAAAACATAACACCAAGTGAATGAGAGGTTTAAGTCAATAATTGTCAATTACCACCACCTGCCACAACTCTCATGCAGATTTTTATTGCAATATCCCAAAATAGAGACATTGTCTAAAACAACAAGAACACTTAGACCTCATACTTGAAAACTCAAAAAGACATATTACAATCCGCGTGGATACAATTACATACTCTTGGATTCTGAGAAGAACATTTAGGCATAGATTCCAATACTGAGCGTTGGAAAAAATTGAATTTACTTCATATGTTGCAATTCAGTCCTTTATTGTAGCACATTGGACTGACCTTAATTGTAACACATCAATAATGTATTCATTTCTCCAATTATAATCCAAAATTGCCAAAAATATCCATCGAATTTTATCATGAAAGGCCGCGTGTATAAACTTTAAGCTGTTTTCCATGAGCAAGATAGTTCATAGATAGATGTGGTCACCGAGGTAACTGTAACTGTTTAGAAGAGTTGACTGAAATCTGACCGTCAGGTTTGTTTATTATTTACGTAAAACTGGAAAACTTTCCATATGACCTCTAATTACTGATTATTAATTTAAAAGCAGATTGCAATACAATGATTGTTAATAGTAAAGCACAGCTTTAGTTAATTATTACGATAGATGGTTCAACGGTAAAAGGATTAAATTATGTATTAATAACAAAATGAACTCTACTTTAGAGGAATCAGTTGCAATAATTGGTGCGCGAAGGTTTAATATTGGCCATCTACGTGAATAGCTCTTCTAATATGTTTACTTGGACAATTTAGAACATTTATTTCAAGACTACTTTACATCACCGAATAACGCATTCACTTTGTATTAGTAATCACATGGTTCCGAGTGCAATTTGGAACAAATTAGCACAAGTACATTTTTCAAAGACTAACAAAATTGAACGAGCGTAAGCGAGTTCAATTTGTGGTCATTGCAAAATGTTCGAGTGCTAATTTATTCCGAAATTGCACGAGGAATCATGTGATTATTTGTTAATCATACAGAAACAAAAATGTATTTCTAAGCCTTTGTTCAGAATCGTTTACAATGACTCCATGGAAGTTTCCCTTTTAGGCGCTATAAAAGTTAATTAGGTTTTAGCAAAAACAACACCTGTTGTATTTACATGGCCAATCAGAGCTCAATTTCACATTTCTGCACTCCAGTTAATTCTCAAATTTGAAATTGCACTGTTCACGATAAATTGATCAGCTCTCAGCCAATCAGAACTGTGAAATGTTTGTTATTGTATGATTAGCTATAAAACTCTTAGTCTTGTTGAAATTTTTAAATATAATTTTAAGTTTCTATTTTGTGCGAGATGAACTATTCCGGCAACGTTAAGGTAGTTAATCTAAAATGCTACCACAACAAAAATAACTAACAACAACAACAATATCATCAACAAATTTTACTTTGTAAGAACAAGAATGAGAGCGAGAGCGAGAGCTAGAAGACGGGTATAGCTTTATGCATACTATCGTTTTTAACTCAGTTTATATTTGTACTTGTTTTATGCAAATATAAATCTACTCAGTAAAAATACTGCAGTGAAACCAACCAATATTTTTGTTATAATTATTGTCATTATTACATTACTACATTATTACATTATTACATTATTACATTATTGTCATTATGAAAATGTTAATATTGCTCATATGAGTTCATATGCATTGCAGCATTTGGAGCATTAGCATCCAGCGTCAACAACTGGAATCAGCAGTTACTGTATCTTCTGTGTTAATGGAAGTACGAACATTGTATGTCTCAACCCAGTTATTCTTGCTTCTGTAAATATTCTGATCTCGCTTCGAACTACTGAACTTTTGGCTTCGTAAAATAATTTCTCGATATATAGCTTTTGTGTTCGTGTAGAACTCATTGACGAGTAGATCCATTTCTTTCCGTAGCGTCTTCTTGTACTGCGTAGCTCTGCATTCTTCTGCAAGTAAAATATTCCTTTAAAATTCAGCATGATGGCACCCACTTATGAAAAAACTTAGATGAAATAAACCCAATAATTTTGACTGTGGATATATATAATCTGTGTACAATTCGTTGTGCGAGAGAAGGAATGCAACATAGCAAATTATTATGGTACAGAGCAGGAGTGTTGAAGTACCGGAAACAAAGGATTTGCAAATAATAAGTTCATTTTTCATGAATTAGAAGATATGTTAAGACATCTGACTTTTTAAATAGGCCCTAAAGGTATTTTTTATAACATTGCTGTTAAATAATTGTTCAATTCCTTTAAATTTATAGATGAAGCGTTTACGGTAATTTTATATTCTATCAGACTACAATATATGATGCAATATATATTTGAAACTAGTTTGATTTTAGATGTTTTTAGATAATTTTTAGATGTTAAAACATTGATGTTCAACCACCCCATCCCAATCCCCCAACCACTTGCCTATATGATAAGTTGCAGGACCTATACCTTAATCAAAATGTTACAAGATCTTGAAGTATTTCATCTATATTTGTAAAGGGAATGACAACGTATGGTACATGTCTCAACATATAACACCGAGACGTCTCGAGATCTATTTGTAAGCGATGTTCAGCTATTCTCAGATCTCAAAACTCAAACATTCGTAGATTGCCCAATTAAAATTAAGCTAACTGGTTGGTCGGTATTTTAAGAATAGTTCTAAAGCCCCTCCTTTATCATGAGCAATGTATTTTAGTACTCTGATCGTAATTGCCAACGAGCCATTTACCGAGTGAAAACACTCGGCTGACGTGGCGGCAGCTCATAAAGCTTACAGTGTTGGAGTAGGGGGGAAAATCTCACATCGCAGCTCATCAGTACGAACTTTGTTTGCCTTGTTTGGACTTACCCCATTGTGTTGTGAGCCAATCGCATGTAAGAATATACGGCAAAAGCCAATCACAACCATGAATTTTTAAGTGACGTCATGCGCAAGACGTTATGCCGACATGTGCCAGAGATAGCAAGAGATGATCGTCTTGCACTCGCCAGAGATCAATCGATGGTGCTGGTGCTGAGTGTATTCAAAGGTTAGAGGATCTTTAAACCTCCCTGAATTGCATTGAACTTTGTTGGTAGTCTGAAAAAAATAGTTTATACCGATTTTTTTTATACCGAGTGTTTATACTGATCGTGTTTGCGATTTCAAACGCTGAAATTGATCTATTTTGTATTTGATTTTAGAAGCGAATAAACTTTTTTGAACTTTGATTGAGACAGATCAATAAGATGCAAACCCAAAGGGAGTGCACGCTCGAGTCCTATATGCCTTGGCATGTAAATATTGTTTGGCCTCAGTTATTCCTCTTATTTGATTCAGAGAGTCTGTGAGGTTCTGGCACTTTCGCTTTTTGGTGAACTCATTCAGTTCTATTTGAGCACTTTCGTTGTGCTAGCTAATTAGCAACGCTTCCAGATGTAATATAATGTCAACACGCTCGTTCAACTTGTGAGCACTCTCCCTCAGTGTACTTTGCTTGCTTTCTTATATGGCTTCCAAAGCGAAATTTCAGACGTGTCAACAGCAATGTAGACATTTCTGTCATTTAAAACTAGAGGTTAATGGATAATTCTACAGACTACAGTATCATATATCCCGAAAGCGAGAGCACTTGCTTGAAAACCAAGCGAACTAAAATGTCTTTCGCTTCAAAAAGGCAAGTACAAAATAGATCAATTTCAGCGTTTGAAATCGCAAACATCATCACTACGGTATAAACTCTTCTTTACAGACTACCAACAAAGTTCAGTGCAATTCAGGGGGGTGTAAAATCCACCAACCTTTGAATACACTCAGCACCAGCACCATCGATCTCAGCTGACGTCATTTGAAAAAAACAAATAGTAATAAATTGGGTTAATGTATTATGTTTTCCCTTGACTAATAAAAGACAAAAAATGCTTCTATATTTGGTTTACTTTCATAAATGCAAAATGTAACATACGTTTTAAATTATAGGAGCTTTGCGCTTTAATTTTTATAAGGTTTTGGACTCGTTAGCACTTAACGAAAGCTACATATAATATTATAGAATGAATGGGTTTGTGTGTGCAGAAAATGTAGTAATGTGGTGACATCTCGTTATTATGGCAATACTGGAAATAAAGGATCTTACATGGCTGTGCGAAGGTACGGTTGTTATCTTCGAGTATCGAATGTAGTAACACACGAGTGAGCGTAGCGACAAGATAAAAACCGTAAATCATATGAAAATCCATAAGAAAAATCGAACTTCTGAACCAGCTAACAAGCTGAAATTATATAAAAATCCCAAAGAAAAACGAACTGTTGAGCCTGCAAACAAAAAATTCAGCTGACTTAAAAAAGTCTATTTGTACCACGTGGTCATAGTGTACCTCGTGACAACCGCGAACACCATTTGATAAATACCTCGTATTAGGCGATTTACCATCCAATATGGCTGGGTATTTTTACGAGTCGACTAGTCAGTAATAATACCCAGCCATATTGGATGGTAAACCGCCTAATACGATGTTTATTCTACGATAGGTTTATTTTCTGATGGAAAGCGGTATTTTTTAACACAAAGTCAAGGAAATGAAAGACGAGATCGGAACAGTTTTGTTTTGTTTCTACTAAAGAAAACCGGTTTTTCTTGAACATCAATTCTGATTGGCTACCAAAAGCTTTTAGCTTTATGATTGGTTATTCAAATTGACGTCACGAAGAAACCTACACCGGCTTCAAAGCAGTTTGGAACAAGAGTCAAATCAGATCGGTTCAATTCGAAATTCTTTCTACAAGTTCAAACTGAATTAACTACAATACTGAGGGTAAACCTGAATGCTGCAAAAATATGGACGATTCAACTCAATCAAAAAATTCAAATTTTCTTCAATTCTGCTGGAAATCGAAAGCGGAAACTTGCATCAACCATCTAATCCGAACAACGCGAAATTCAAATTCAGTCGTCTTGATCTACTTGATCGCCGGCGTTTTGTAGGGCGACTGTCTCTGAAAATACATGTACACTGGAGAACATGGACAGAGGAGCCGGAACAAAAATATAGATAATTAAACTCAATCAAAATATTAAAATTTTGACAAGTCTGCTGGAAATCGAAAGTGGAAACTTGCATCAATTATCTAATCTGACAACGTGAAATTTCAAATGCAATCTACTTGATCGCTGGCTTTTTGTAGGACGACTGTCTCTGAAAACACATGTGCACTGGAGAACGTCATGGACAGAGGAGCCAGAACTGGTCTATTTTCTACAGATGAAACATCTATTTCCTCCATTTTAAACTTAAAGAGATGGCCGTCAAAGCTGCGTTGAAAGGCCGTGTGTGTTTCAGAAAGTTTGTGGTTCGTACTGTCGTCTTTTGGCAGCTTTGACAATATTTTTAACTTGTTCGCGTTTGACTCGATATACTGTTCAATTCAGCTTCTAACTCAAGCTGTTGATCCAAATTTGCATTGTTTACTACGGAAAATGTTGCAAGTTGTTGTACTTCGTCCTGTTCATTTAATGGAGCAACATTTATTCCTTCTAATATTGAGTCAAATGAACACAAAAAAGTCATATTTGAAACCGGTTTAACCGGGACTTTAGTGTGTAATAACGCAGGATATTTCTACTCGTCTATTGCTGTTATTGTATGCGTTTGTGTACCTATCGTATAATAAAAAAGTACTATGTAACGGAGCAGGGAGGTGGTTGTCAGGTTGGCTGTTCGATCTGTTCCAAATATTCTAGGCGTTCCTGGCTACTGACGTGCTTGTCCGACCATGTACGCACAGCATACCTATTTTTATAACATGGAAACAGTTGTAACAGCCAAATGGGGACACGAATGGTTTTATTTCCATAGTTGCTTTCACTTTGGTTCACCCGAGTTCAGTACCTGGGAGTACTCAGTTTTCCCGAGTTCAATTAGACACGTGTGTTGTCTGGTCTTTCACTATAATGATCTAAAATGCTAAACACACGTATCAAACTAAGCCTATTGTACTGGTTCGGAGATTTCGGAAGACAAAAGCCTTTGTTTATAGCCGCTCCTGAATTATCATAATTTCTGACGAAATTTGATCGGTGTATTGTCAGTTAAAAGTTGGTGTAATCTCGGCGTGAGCAAATTTTGCTTGACCCGAACCCACACGTCACGACCCATTGACAAGACTGTTTGAAAAGATAAGTTTTTGTACGGTGTTCGACGAGTATCAAACAACAAAATATTTTTTTTTTTGTTACTACTTTTTTTTATATTTTTAGAAATTTGATTTTACATTTTCTTATTTTTAAAAGAAACGCTTTTTTTTAAGAATGAGTTTTTTTATTTAAAAAATGGGAATTTTCATTTACAACTCAATATGTGACGTAACATAACTGCCTGTCTCACATCCACGTGGTTGATGCAGTAGGCACAGTGACGAGGCGACGTCATTTTTACAAATCAAAATCGCATTCTAGAAATCAAATTTTTCATTTCTGAAATCAAAATTCGCGCATTTCGCGTTTTGGAAATCTAAAATCACATCTTTGAAATGAAAATCGGCCTTTTAGAAAGCAAAATTTGGATTTTTGAAATCAAAATTTTCCTCAATGTAATCAAAGTTCGTATTTTATAAATTAAAATAATAAAAATAAAAGGTTGCAAAAAAATAAAATCAAAACTACTTTTCCTCTTAGATACACAAATCTAAATTTGCATTTTAGAAATCAAAGTACACATATAACATATAATGAAGGATTCTTACCCAATGGATGTATCTTCTTAACTTTAAGGAATAGCTTTACTTCCCAAGCGCATCCAAGAAAAACAAATACAGCAAGAACTGCACAGCTGTAGAATACACAATCTTTAAACATCTTCGAACCAGAGTCAAATAGTCCTGAAGCCAACTCCACCGTTTCTGGCACAGAATTCGTCTGGAAGAGAGAATGGCGTAATTAAAACATTTCAAAGATTTGCATCACAGAATGGATACAGCGTTATTTGGCCTTTAAGCAACTAGGACAGCAAAGGTAACGACGACGGCAGCTGAAATTAGAATCGATTTCACTTGCTGTCCAAAGATTGATGCAAATGCAGTAACAATGTCAATGCGATGACAGGAAAAGCTAGCGATTGGCTAAATCTTTTGTTGCACCAATTACGAAAGTATAGACAACCAATCAAACGGTCGCGTGACAGACGTAAACCAATCAGAGACGAATCTCATTGCATTGTCGTGTCCCTAGCATTCTCCTTCGCATAAATGATGGCGCATTAGATGATGGCGCATTAAATGATGGCGTGTACATGAGAGGATAAAGGCCGCCAGTACTCAACACGACTTAAAATGTTAGCAAATTTTATTGGTCAAAAGCTGCTTTGACAATGCAATGACAATGAGCTTTGGACAGTCAAGCGAAATCGTCTCTA
>JANVCH010066666.1:0-26199 GCA_025505405.1 Epizoanthus rinbou
AGAGAGAGAGAGAGAGAGAGAGAGAGAGAGTAGAGTATAGCTAGAGTATAGCCACTAGAGTAATAATAATAATAACCGTTGTTATACGGAGTAGCGAAGCCTCAATGCGTTTACAATGTTGTTAAAATGTTACTGAAAAGTTAGCAATATCTACAAGAATAATAAAACCTACTTGTAGTGATATAATTAGCTAAAAAATACTAAAAATAATAATAGCTAGAGTATTAATCCCAGTCACTTGGTGTAACATGGCCATAAAACCCAGATTGACCATTAAGAATATTGAAGTTTATACTGTAGATCACTTGCAAGCCATCGCTTCCTTTTCCTCGGGCCAGTAAACCAGCAAAGAATGAGCGAGCGGCGCGCGATAGTTACACTACACGACCAAACCCAAATCCTTGCCTGAAACAGCAAAATATAGGGATTGCTCACAGTCTTGCATAAAAACAAAAAAACAGTACCAGAAGGACGAAACTAAACTTGAATAATTTATTGCCGACAGAGGAATGTTATCACCCGACACCCAACTTTTTAATTCAGTGTAGAAGACAGCGTCTCCTGATATACACACTAAGAATTATTCAATTAACTCTTTTGCTTAGATTTCAAAAATTGTACACGCTGTAAATATTGCTCTCAGCATGTTTTCAAGCTTTATCAATGCACTCGAACCAACCGAGCGCTTTTTCAAAGCTCTTAGCAACATGGAGAGTTTGTGGGAGATTTTAAGATGCAAATTCAGGAATTATATTGTATACTGGAAATTTTACTTGTTGTAGTTCTTAAAGTAACAACCAGTAAGATTAACGGATTAAGTTTGAAATTAAAGTTGGACATACACTTGCATAGCGATCGGAACCTTACGAGACTCGTCATATTCTTGCAGAAAGTCAATAGAATTCAAAATTTATAAGTTTATCTTTCAGACTTGTTTGAATTCTTTTTGCTTGTATATGTATAGTTGGAAAAATCAAACAACAATAGTAAACTTTGAGCAACTGAAGAGAAATACAAATTAAGTCTGTGGGTCTAGCAAAAAGTATGCGATTTTTCGTTAACAGTTGAGATTTAACACTTTCAGTATTCCATATCAACCGATACAGTAGAATGGAATTTCTACTCAGGTAATATTAAAACTCATTTCAAATTCGACCTGTCAAAATTTTAAAAAGGGCAAAACGCCTACGTCAGTGATATGCAAGGTAGTTTATTCTTCGCGACGCTATTAAGAAATTGCAACTTTTCAGAATTTAATTCATTTTCCTTTTAATGATACGGGACAAAAACATTATCAGTTAGACTTTTCCCTTTTAAGATTTCCATCGATTGATGTTACATCCGTACTCAAGGCGAATCTTAAAAGCAAACAATAGAAAGGTTTTCAATATGTGTCAACCACCGATCAAACTGCTCGATTGCTTTGCAAAGGTGTGTAAACTTTGTGAGCCTTTTTTTAATTGCAGGGTATTACATTTATGCAAAGTTACTGCATTAGAATTGTGAGCAAGGGTCACTGTTAATCACAGTTCCTGACATCTCGGATGTAAATATATCCCGGACACAAATCAACTTACCTCTAAACAAACAAACGGCAAAAACAAAGGCCTTTTCAAAATCACTGCATGTATCATTAGAACTGGCCGATTTTCAGAACAAAAACACGATTGATATTGTTTTAGAGCTATGACTTTAATGCCCATAAACAGCAGACGATGTTCATTTTGTCGACGCTCAGCCGAGTTACAACAGCAAAGAACTCGAATATTTGTCAGCAAATATTTTTTGAAGTGTTTGTGTTTGCCTTGTATGTCACCACCCAAATCCTCTTTTTTGAGAGTAATACACGCGCCCTGTTTGCCCCGAGCCATTATTGCAAACCTAATGCTCGAATACTTGTCTTAAAAGTGTAATCCAGCGTTTTCTAAGATTGCTTAAAACAAATGTGTTGTCTAACAGTCAACAAAAGCTTTGAGAAACTATCTTGACGAAATCTTGCGAAATTAAACTTTTCAAAATTTTAAACAAACCAGAGCGTTTCTATTCTCGGAAGGCATATGAAAGAGTAGGTCAAGAGTGCAAAGTAATTTTAGACAGTGCATTAAAATATATGAATGCAAAAGTTAGAAAAATTCAGAGTTTTTCGCTGAATCAATAGAGGAGTGCTCATAAATTCGACCACCTCGGACACAGATCTGACAGCACTGTCAACTCTACTCTTAATGTGTTTATCAGAGAAAATTAGAATTTGCAAATGAATAGATAGAGCCATTAGTCTCAATTCTGGCTTATCAGCTACTCACTCAAGACGAACAAATCTTGCGGCTCTTGTCGGACTTTAGTCGTGCCTGATAAGTTTCGAATGAAATTTATTCATAATGAGGATTGAAAGATACGATTCACTTGAAGTTTTGTCACGTAGCCAGAGCAAGGAGTTATCAGTTTGTATCAAGCACAACATGGCTGTCGAGTTTATTTTCACTATTTCTTAACATTTATTTAAGTTCACATTTTATTCGTATTTCTAAGCGCGCTCATTTCCCATGCTTTTCTATAAAATGGGTTGATCGAATTTTCGCATTTGCATACAAGTGATGCTTGTGATTGCGCGCGGTGCCAATCGGACGAACAAGGAGTAGGATTTGTGTCTTTGCGTTGGGGCATCTTTGGAAAAAATCCGCCGTCTTTTTTTTAAATAGTAAGTGCATGAAGGAATCCCGTGCCCTTCGATTCAATAAAGTCAATTTTCTAAGCGTGTCTTGCTGTGTATTTTTCAAAGGGTTATCAAAGCTGTTAAAAAAGTTATCAAGACATCTTCTCTCTTTGGCGCAAGTTACCCGTTGAGCCGACAAAACCTTTGACTGTAAATTAAACCTAAAGAATGAACTCTTTGTGAAACGAATTTACCGTAATCAAAATAACACCAACAGTATTAGCGGTTGATTCATTTTCTTTTGAAATAGAATAATAGAAACAATTTTATAATTAAATGCAAGTGGAGATATAACACACAAAGGGCTTACGCTTTCAAAGGAGTTTCAATGAAAAAGTTATCGAGAAACAAACCACTAGAATAAGTTGGTCTCTCTTAAATAATTGATACAAAGCCATCGATGTTGCTAACCACTACATTTCTTATGTGGCTACACGGATTTCGCCATGCCGACAGTATTGTGAATAACAAGCTGTAAAATTGGCAGACGGACCATGGATAATAGATGGGAGATGGGTTAATAGTAATAACAATAACAACGGACAATGAAGGCGGAGTGATAGCCAAGCGAAAACATAAAAGCTTGCGGGTTTATTACAATTATATTGCTTCACAGCTTTCTATAGAAGGCTGGAGTCGTGGCTAATAAAGTTATTGGAAACTAATGTGCTAAACCATTTGATTTTCAATGCATGGGGTACAAAGACTGAAAGACACATTATTAGAAGAATACTGTCTTTGATCCATTCGCGGAGCCGCCGCGCCGCGCGAACTCGTTGCAAAAGTAGCCAAGATAAGAGAAGCACAGTGCTGTAAGAGAAAATAAATAAATTTATTCTAAGCAATTAGAGTTTCTTACAAGCTGTATAGAGCAGTGTGCACGGCCTTATTATCTCGTTCAGGGTTGGCATATCGAGTGTGTGTACAGCTGCAGGGAATGACAGACTTTTCTGTCTCGCAAACCAGGTCTTCTTCACACTTTCACTTTGTTTAGGTGCAACACGTCACTGATTTCTCCATCGGTCTTACAAAAGAATACCCGTTTTCTAAAAAGAATGGGGAAAAAAGAAGTGATATTTTAAAGCGTCAATCTTTGAAAATCAACACTAGAAAGGTCGTAAAAAATTGTCTTTTGTTTTAGATCGTATCGCTAACTAAAAGGGAATGATATACTAATATCTTCCAATTGTAAGCCATTCGAATAATACCAAAAGTGAAATTCAAATGTTTGCCGTGTGTGACAAAAGAAAAGCTTTTAACGAGAGGTTATATGGACATTTGCAGAGGAGAAAGAACAGAGAGTAAAGAGGTTCGTTTACACTCTGAGCTCATCAGAGTGAGCCCACGTTTGGGTTCAGTGTTGTTTGAACACAGATCAAGTTGTGTATTTATTTTAAAAAATGATATTAGGACTTAGAAGTTACGTTGAAGCGAGTGCTCGCCAAACAAGAATATTGGCCGCCATAATTAGCGATACTCATATTGCTGTTTTGTTTTAGTCGTTTCCTCTCAGTTCCTCAATAGAAATATCTCACAGTGAAACTTGTATTTAATTATTATTATTTTTTTGTTTCAATGGTAATTTGTATTAAAAGGATTGGAAACGCTCAAACATATTTATAGCTAGAGGCTAGAAAAAATAAACTCTGTTAATAAGTTACCACCTTTTGCAAAATAAAGCATCGATAGAAAGCAACTATTTGTGACCCCCAACCTAGAAGGGATATCAACAAAAGCATTGTTTATTGCTTCATAGACAATAGTGTGTTAAGGTCGCCAAATTCTTGTTATACTTATAAAATTAACTTTTACCAATTTCCCATTTTTTGCGCCAGTGGCTAGTCATTATTTAAATGATGTCCTTACTGCCTAGTTGAGTGACATGTTCTCAATAACGGTGCCAAAGCTACATTTCAGCTTGGGAAAGCATATTTAGCTTCTTCCGTTTTAAAGTTATATCGAGTTCCGAATAAATTGGTTTCTTCGAGAGAGTGATTAAAATGTTTAAACTGTTATAATTATGTTCGGAAACGAGCTTTCAGGAAAAGCAATTGGCTATGGCGAAGCCCTTCCAGAAAAAAGACGGAGTTATGAGACATTTATAACAAATTTGAACCGGGCAATTTTGGAATTCAAAAATATAAAACTGGACGTGTTGGTTTTAAATAACGTAATCATAACAAATTTGAACTTTGGGATAAATATTGGCGTTTCAGGTATTATGGTTGCATTTCAATCAGCTAAATTATAAACTATTTGTCCATTTTTATCACAAATTTACTGTTTTTGAGTTTACTGTTTTAACAGCATCGCGAAATGTTAAAGAATGTTAGTGTTGTAGTTAACGATACTGGAAGGGGATAAACTTTTCTAAATAAAGCGATAAATCCAAATATCTAAATGTAAGAATGCGCGCGTCTGTTCTTTGGTACGGTTTTATTCTTGCTTTCCAGTTTGGACTTCCTTCCAGCAAATGGAAACCTGTTGTTTTTCCGCAGAGATAGAGAAGCAAAATTCAGACAGATAGGTCAATATTATTAGCAATTTATTTCTGCATTTGTTAAGATAAACTGGCCAGACTTGGGGACGTCGCTGCTGTGTCATGCAGTGAAATAGGAATACACTTGTTGAGCTAGTAATGTAAACTCGCCCGACTTAAAGAAATTCTGCAGTCTGACCTACTGGTGGTTAGGTAAAAACCTTTTAGTTTTACAAACTGACTCGTTGGCGGTGTACAGCTAATTTCTTAAGATATGTTTTGAATTATCAGAACAATTACCTGCTGTTGTTAACACTACATATATTTTTAGCTATTTTTTTGTTGTGCTTCATGTTTTTTTTAGTCATAAAGGCGGATGCTGTCTGTGCTTTTAAAATACAATCTGGAATAATTTGGATAGGAAATTTTGTGTACGCTTGTTTCCTTGGCTATGCTTCATCAATATTCTTTCTCATTTGCTGGTCATAGAAATATTCTCCAAACAAATATTCGAACTGGTTCGAATAATCAGTAAGGCACAAGAACATCTTGCTATAAGCTGAGCGCCGCAGGCGATTCGAGTTGTTTTCCCTCTATTCAAACAATTTCTTCGCAGAAAATCAGCATCTATTTTAAGTTAAAATGATCAACATCGAGAATTCGGCAAAACAATCACTAGATATACAATACAAGGAATACTCAATCTCAATATTTGAGCCATGAGTTTGTGTGTTTTCTGCGAGCAATATTTACTCTGGGAATTTTCGAAACTTGAGCAGCACCCGAAAGTAAATACCCACGGGATTCAGCGGATAACAGATTCGTCTCATTTCTTCAAGCAGGAAAAAAATATGAGAATACATTTGACTTTTCTGCAGGCTTTTGGCTAAACTAGACTTATATAATTTTAAGTTTAAACTCTTGAACAAGAACACAGGCAGTCGGTTTGGAATTTTCAGAACATAACTTTTTCTTATATCATCGACAAACGAACTGAATCCTTTGAAAATTCTAATCAATTCTTGAAATTTTCATTCCTTTTGCGAAGTATATCATTTAAATTTTTACAGCCTAGTTTCTCGTATCGTATTTTGCTATGATTAAAAAATATATACATTTTGTGACTTGGAAAGTCAGCCAGGTAAAGAAATTCCCAAAGCGGGAAAGGAAGACGATCACAAATTAAGATTAACCGTTTGATATAAAGAGAGAAAATTTTCTTTGAATAAATATGTTTCATTTTACAGTCTTCTTCATGCGATAGTTGTAAGATAGAGGTTAGTTTATACTGGTGAAAATACTGTCGACCTATGGCTATGCATGTCACAACTACATGTATTCGGCATAAATCCTATATACCCGATCAAATAGAACACCAGGAAACATTGTGTATGCGTCACAGTCGATGATGACAAATCTTTTTCAACAGCACGAAAAATCAACATGTTTACTTGTACCAGCCTTCGTCCAAACGTTTGCTAACTTGCTAATGTTGTTTTCAGAGTTACGCTGAAATCGAATGATTGGTCTCAGGCATGTCGTCTCATACTTTTTGTTTGCTAAAGGCTTCCACAAATGGAAATAAATGCTAAACTACAGCAACAATATTTAATGTTTGTAATGTTAATTGAATATAGTTTCAAATTCCAACATAAGGCTTTGGAAAATGAACCAAATTACATCTCTTCTCTAAACGAGTACTGTTGCGACATAGCATTAACGCTCAACCATCATCCAATATGTCGGACGATTTGACAAGAGTTGTTGTTCTAGAACAAACTTATCGGGGGTTTGTTTTCCTCCTTTACTTAAATCCTTTGCAAACCTATAGATTCGTCAATCCTTCCTATATTATGTGACAATATATTACAACTGAATATGATATGCAGGGAATTGCATTTTCTGTAAACTGGATAAAGGAAAATGTTTTTAAAGTTTCGTTTTCCATATTTCTTTGTTATTCATGTTTGCACACAACAGAAATTGCTGAACTATTAAACAGATTCAATTCTAAACTGATTTGTGTTTCTTGTTTGGCTTTAAAGAGTTTGAGAAAGTTTGGCGTGCAAGGCTATCGCGAGTAAACATAATACTCAGACTATTTCAACAAGTTAGTCGACAAAATATTTTCCTAGCTATTATGGAAATATGGGTAAACTGCTTCGTATTTCATCGTGTTTGTAGTTTAGGAGTAAATATTCCACTGAAGTTGAATTGACAACAATATAATGTTTGTCAAACTTTATACATACCACTGAAACAGAATGACAAGCACTGACCATCTTCTACAATCTGAAAGGAATCAGTGTATATATATGGAAAGACGAAAATAGCTCCCGAGTAGTTTTACCCAGGTTATGATGTTGTTAGAGAAGAGAAGGCTTGGGGTTTGTTACTAGTGAATACATTACAGAGGCTAGCGTAGCACAACGATATAATATGTACATATATTGAACTGATATATTAGGCCTAAAAACACGCAATTGTTGTTTTCTTGGAGATTTAGTTGTTTTAGAGTTTTTCCATGCACCGACAGGGTTTAATTGTATGCAATACGCAAGACCGACACTACTGAAATAAACTAGCCACAAAATTAAAATATATAGTGCAGACATTGCCTGTACAATTGTCGGCGTCAGTAGGCCTGCAACGTTTAATAGAAACTGAAAGTTCTTGCTCTGTCCTTGACACATTTACCTATGGATTAATTTTCATTCGGTCAGGCTTAAGTTGTTGAACTGTGCCACATACAAGACTTGTTTAGACACAATTTGACCGGGATGATGCTAATGCTAGGCTTCGTTTGTTTATGCCATTTGACTTTCACAGTGCAGAAAATTAATGAAATAAAGACCATAGTTGATGTGTACTAGCAGATGGAAGCACTACCTATTTGGTGAAAGTTTTTATCTCCAAGTGAATTTGCCAAACGGTAAATGCAAATTTCACTTGCAAATGTCCTCAACCGAGTCGAGCAGCCGTTTCGGATCTATTTGATGCCGTTTAAATGGGAGTGGCCAACATTCGGTTTCTTCGCTGAATAGAAAGTTTTCATCTTTACTCAACCGACTGTGATCGTGTTTGTTCCACCAATACTGTTCGCGACCAAGGAGCTCAATTTTGTTGAACTTTACATAAATAAGAATTTTGCAATTGCCAATCTAAACTTTGTCGTGTACGGTTGTTGGGAGCGAGGGTCACTTATCAGTATTCAATGTATCATGTTTTAATTTAATCGTATCACTCTGTCGGCCTCTTGCCCAATATTTTTGTGCAGTTAAGCCTTAGTAAACATGTACTACAAGGGATTGAATTAAACTTGGTTTTCTCATCATAAATGGTGGAGTCGATAAAGATTTTGTTTTCCGAAACTGATTTCTTATCATAATGATAATTTAATTTTCTTGTCTTTGAAATTGTCAACCCTGTAAAATTAAATAAATAGGTTTACAGTAGTTATTTTTGGTTTTTGAGTTTGAGGAGATTTCATTTTCAAAGTGATTTCATTTTTTATTGTGGTTATTTTACATAACAGATTTTGTCAAAGCTCAACATGAATGACGAAGTTGTAAGCCACCGGAAGGAGACATGTCACTGCAATCAGTTGTAGATTTTATTTTTTGTGCCCTGCCTAAAGAAAATGGTTCAAGGACTTGTAATTGCTCCACAGCATTCCATTAGGTTTGTTAAGAAAATAGTTCAAGATATATCAGCCAGAAAACTAGAAAATTCTAACCTTGAGTTGGGAATCACTATTCTATAGGAATAAATTGCAACATCTCCACAACAGCTGGAACAACAAACTAGTTCTAACCGTGAAGACAGTTTGTTTTCAACAGATATAACAGTTTGAAAAAGCTGTGTGTGATAGCTTACCGTTTAATGCAAGTACAAAAATAGATTAGGAAAATATTGGTTCTCTTTTACTGCCTTCACCTGGAACAAGAGCAGTAATTTATCAATTTAAATGTAGACAACTGTTCCGGACGTGTCACTCATGCACAAAACATGAAACTTTTCATAGCATGATTTCCTCTTCTTAAACCTGAAAGCCCAAAGTAGATTTTTTCGCAAAATCTTGTTTTTGTGAAACGTCATGATCTGAGAAAATTCTAAACTGAATTTTTTTTAAACGCATTGACACACCGCTGTGATACAAACGAAGAAATACAAATGGAAATTAAGTTTTGTTTGTTTTATATTCTAAGCTAGAGAACCATTGGTCTCGTTTTGGGAAAACATTCGGATTAGTGCTAAAAATGAAAACCCCAACTATGCTAAAGAAAAGCTATTGTATTATTAGATGCCGTTCCAATTGACAATCTTGTTTGTGTCTAATATATATGTTCAAGTTGTGTACACTTTCCAAGCCCGCTAAACTTTAGTTTGAACAAAATATATGCAGGGTTCATTCCGTGTTTGGCAGAATTAAAACCTACTATCATTTCAACTTGTTTGCCAGTACTCATCTCTTTGAGGCTGAAATTAGAGTGTTCTTTAGGAATGCTATGGTAGATAAACAGAGGTATATTGCTTGGATTAGGAACTTCCTACAAGACAAATCTTTTGTAATCCTTTGCCCAATTTTCCTGTCGAAATCCAATATGAAATCGCCATACGACATGTCACGGTCATTCAAGTATTCAAACTATAATCAAGTTGCAAAAATATGAGACGATTTGGCGCCATTACCGTGTGTTCTTCCTTTTAACAGATTCTAGTTGAAATAACTGCAAAAGCGCATTTTAAAAATGAAAAGGAATCCCTGCTAGTACTTCGACCATACATATAATTATTAACGAACAGCCCGACAGTCTTCAGAAGTAAGTCGAGTCAAACATAAACAAAATATATATAACGTATATTATGGCCATATCGGATTTTGAAGTTTCACCTGTATTTACTCGCTCTACTTGTCTTTCATTTCTTTATTCGGCAAGTTTTTTTACCGTGAAAACAGGCGTATAGACAAGCTAAAAGAGGGCACAGAGTAAAGAGAGTGTATCTTAGCATCAATCGGGGTTACACCGGAATGTGCCGTATAACCTAACGAAAAATATAATGGATAGTCAATCCCCAGAAACGAATCATATCAAATTGTCCTGATGGAACATGACAAATCTCGTTACAAACGACAACAACATTTACACTGACTCAGAACTACATTATCACCTTTCCATGATTTTCCCGGTGTACTTGTCCCTAGGAACAAAGCTCTTCACTTTAATCTAATTTCTTGCCCGCGTTGTTAGTCTCTAAACGATCGTAAAAGGTTAATATTGTCAGAAAAAATGGTTAGAAAAAGCTTCTTGCTCATGGTTTAGTCTTCTCCTGCTGTGTTTACATGGAAACAACTCTTCCTACGATTTCCTATGACTACTTTCAGTACTACCTATACATGTGACCGATAACTATGATAACCGCCAAGGATCCAATATTCGTCAAACAAACTTTAAATATTACATAAAGGCTCCCTTATAAGATTTAAACAGAACATACCTGATCCAAGGACAGGTGTTAAAGGAATACTCGGCACGGTTCCTTTCATACCTTTAGCTTTGTTGCTGGATTTCTTCGCTCGAAATTTTTCGCGAAGTAAGACTGTAGACTCGAATATTTCGATCAGGCCGGGACATTTCAGGGCAGTAGTTTCTTTAAGAACAAGAGTCCACAAAAGGGTTGTATAAATACTGATAACTTCTGGAGAATCTTTTCAATCGTAGGATATTGAAAGAACACAAGTCTCGCTTCGGTTGATGTTTTTTCCCTGTAAGACAAAACCATAAACACAGATCGGAAAACTAATCACCGTGTATACTTTAAACGCCAATGTAGCCGAACTCCAAATACGTGCGAATTATGATATGTTGACGAAACTCAGTGCCCGGCCTCGAGGCGGGCAATTTGTGTACTCTAGCGAGTTGCTTCGGGCGCAAAATACCAGTTAACAGTATATCATGCAAATATTTGACCCTTCGTGGCGAGTGAGTGGTTTGTAAAGTCTGCCATTGTAAACTATGACTGAAACGGGATAATATTCCGCACAACAGAAAGCTCCATTTTATTTCGGGTTTATTTGTAATGCTCTATTCTCAAATTCCCGCCTACTTATAGAATTTATGAATACTGCGGGGTTTTCTACTGACAAGTATATACCAAAGCATGAACACTGCGTGAATGAATCTGCCAGATTGACTAGGTTAGGAATTCAAATTTCCTCGTTCAGCAATAGCGTTTCTAGTGCAGTAGCCTTTCTCTAAGCCATTAGTTAGATCTACTAACCAGGCAGGGAAATTCCTGCCTTATCTCGAGAGCCTTATTGACAAGCGGCACACGCTCGGTGCACCCCACCTCAAGCTCAGATCCACAAGACTACTCTATGAGTAATTACACTATTACTTCTACTACTAAAGCCGCTTTCCTGGCCGGAGTTCCTGGCCTAACCATTATATGTGGTTTAGCCACGACATGAGCTGTCTTGGACATCGCGATTTGCTTGTTTTTACAGGCTTTGTCGCAAAATTGGCTTTGCTCTAAAGAAAATAAAACATCTTCCTAAAAGCATCTAATTTCTGGGTGGTCTCTGTTATTCATTGCCCAGTGACGTGAAAATTTGTTCGTGGTGTTTGTCGCGTGTATATGCAGCCATGTGTTAGTTATTATTGAGGGTTTGATAATTGCATTAAAGACAATTTCCTTTAGAGATATGACCAATACGTTTTTAAGAGTTTTCCTTCTGTCCTGGATGCTCGAAGATACTGCCTCAACATTTCAACCAGCCGATGTGCCGACAGCTTGTGACATACGCTGTCCCACGCTCGCCTGACTTGTCGTCAAGCTGTTGGAAGTTATCAGGTCAAACTCTTACTTATCCCAAAATAAAGCCTAGAATTTAAATAGGGGGCTTAGATAACATCAAGAGGAAACTACTAACCTGCTAAAATCAGACATTTGGTCTCCAAGGGGTTTAGCAGGAGACAAGCAGCTTACTTGAGAGAGGTCTAAGAAAGGAACTGATTGACGAATCGGGATAAAACACACTCTGAGAAGGAAATATATCATTGTGATTTTGGACAATCCTGCTGCACATGGGGAAACGATTTTTAAAACTCGTGCTTATAGATCAAGATAAACTAGACGAACACGATCTTATCGCTTCGAACTGTCTAAAATTCAAATTGGTTTGGGTCACAGGGGAACAGAATGAAATTTAAGACCACTGGCTTGTTTCCTCTTTCCAATTCCAGCTTTAACATCACTCATAACAGTTTGAGTAATTGTTTTGACTTATTTTAACGTTGATATTTACTTGAAAAGCCCTTCTAGCAACAACGTATTTATTAAATCCTATAAATACAAGCACCAACACAGTGTATATAGCGAGCATGGCGAATATTAACTGAATCAGTTGTAATTGTTGACTGCCATATTGATTTCTAGGTTTTACATTTTCCATTTGATTTACAAGCACGTCGAGACATCTCTCTCAGACCTATCAAAGAGCAAGCAACGGAATAAAATAAATTAACGTTTTTATATCAACTAAAGACGTTTTCGTTCGATTAGGCGCAACAACTTACAAGAACCTTTGCTCTATTCAGTTAAAGCATGCCACCGATTGAACACATGAATAGGACAAGTATCACAAACTATCACTGTTTAGTGAAAGACAGTGAATTGTTTTGACTAACCTCTCGCGTTTTTATTAAACCCGTAAACTATATTTTCATCGTTAAACTATCGTGTTAAAACAAAAGTATAAATCTATTTATTTTATAATACATTGGATGACACAAAAGATTTCACAAAAGGGAATGTTACAACAGGTTAGAAATAAGTCGTCCAGATTTTACATGTATTCATTTATTACAGCTCGTGTATACCGAGTCACTCGCACAAAAGATTTATTGTTTCGTTAAATCTTCATACAGGCGCTAAGAATATTGCCGACTCTTCAAAATTCGTTTGGATTCCCTAAAATCTACAGTCACGACGCCGAATAGCTTTTACAAAAGAAGTGTGATCGTTCCATTAATTAAAACACCTTCGGTCCCTTTGAAATTCAGTAGAGGGACTTTGATGCAGTCGTGTTGTCAGCATGACCAATATTCGAAGCTTTCCACAGCCTTTCTTGTTTAGAGAAATACCCTAAACTAAAATTCGAATCAACTACGATAAACTGTTGGATATTTTTTTGCCTAAGGGATGGTTCAGTCATCAAAACAGGGGTTGGAAATCGG
Source organism: Epizoanthus rinbou (assembly GCA_025505405.1). Lineage (NCBI taxonomy): Eukaryota > Metazoa > Cnidaria > Anthozoa > Zoantharia > Epizoanthidae > Epizoanthus > Epizoanthus rinbou. The sequence continues at coordinate 13,433 of JANVCH010066666.1, forward strand.
TTAAAGAGAACAATAAAAGAAACAAAAGCTTTTCCGGCATGTTAGCGAATTGATTCGATGCCGACCAGAGGTGATAACAGTATTACACTAATAAGTCCTTCAGTTCTCTAAAGATTCACTGCGGGACGCTGTTTGAAGTGAATGTAATTGCTGTACGCACAGATATTCATAAAACATGCCGTGAAATCGCAGAAATTATTGTCGAAAATCCCTGAAGCTGGCTCATCTCTCATGAATTTAGACGCTACAGTTCGATCCCTTTTGACACATCATTGCAGTTTTAGTTTAAAAATCCCTTCTCTTCAACTGCTTTACGGACCTTTACGGTAAATTTCAACGTATACTGCAGTAGCTTACGTTTTACTCAAACAAAATGGTTGTAGAATGCGTGAAGCAGTCGCGCTTCAAAATCTCAGTAATACAGTCTCTGTTTAAGACACGTGTTTAGATAGAACAATACTAGAGTGTGTACCTGCGTTTTCGCCTGCTTGGCATGAATCAGTGTCGTTGATTTCACATCGCTAAAACCAGTGTATCTGTATCGATCCTGTGCGAAGGCTGGCCAGAATAAACTGTGAAAACTGACAAGTTGTGTATACATGTTCTCTGTTCAGCACGAGGTTATGTTTGTGGTTGGTAAGCATAATTTCTGAGGAGCGGTAATCTGGTTAGACCAAGAGCACGGCCAGGAGACTCACAATGGAACATGTGACAAGACTATCAGTCTGAGCAAACTTGACCTTCACCAAACAAACTAAGAAGCTAACTTTTAGAGAAACAACTTAACGACTGATGATTGTTAAGACAAGCCAGGAAATGTGGGGGTAAACTATACGCGAGACTTTTCAAACTCGGTAGCTGTCAGGGCGTTGAAAGTCGAGTAAGCACATCTGACACAAAACCAATTCATAAAAGAAAACAGAAAAAGTCAGATACCTTTCTTAAGAGAGATGTGACATCTATGGGGCTTGCTTCAGATGCTCTGTACTCTGTAGCACCATCTTGCTTATTAGAATGAAAAACACCGAGATTTTGGGATAGCCAGATTACTGACAGGGCCTTCTAATCAATCATTCAACATTTCTCGAGGTAATAATACGTGCGTACACTGTGTGTATACATTATGGTGTTTAAACTAACAACCGTCCCCTTTCTGGTTAGTTATGAATACTTTCAAGAAATCTGATCCTTCGCAAGAGTACTTTTCTAAACACAGGTTGCAAAATTTGCAGAGTATAGTGTTTTATCAAGTAGAAACTGCTAAGAAAATCAGAAGTTAGACTATCAAAGATGGCGGCGGTGTGGCGGTGAGGAAGGGGCGTCACTTGGACCTTTCAACACGTAATCGAACATTTCCATCAATGTGGCTGAAATTGTCAAGAGAAAATGCGATGGGAGCTTTGTAAACACACAGGAAAACCTCTAACAAGCATGTTGAATGCTCGAACTTGTATTTGATAGAATATTGACCAAATTTTTTTCTCAAGTTGGAATGTGGACGAAACAGATGCAGGAAAAAGCAAAAGGGTGCCGCCAACAAAAAGAGAGAAACTTTCACACATTTCCTTTATGGGATTCCAGGATAAAGTCACTCAAACGCAATTACTTCTCTAAAATGCTTTCACACTTACGGAAGTAAGGAAGCCGCGGTTAAATTTGTGCGCGTGCTGGCTAAATGAACACTTCCCACTAAGAAAAAAAACCAGTTAAAGCAAGTGTCGATTTTTCGATTATGTTAAATTAAGAAATGCTAAATTTGGGGCTGTGGTTGGTACCGTACCGTAGAAGGAGGTTGTACCATCAATAATGCATGTGTATACGATCATAATCAGACGTGTCACGGGAGATTCATTGCCTTTGTGAAGGTATATGACACGTGAATTGATTCATAAGAAATTTATTTTACTGAACTAACAAACTGCTAGTTTGGCAAGATTGTAAATTTACAAAACTTGTTCCCAACGCTAAAATAAATAAAGTTAACTGTAGTGTTAAATACACAGACCGTATCGACAACATAAGAACAACTCTAACAACTACACGGCTGCCAAGAATACTTTACAATTTCGCCTCTATCTAAAGTTCAAAGGACTATTTCGTCCTATTTCTAGCGGACACAATTACATTTTCTTATAACTTTAAATACTAAACCTCTACACACAAAATACTGTATACCTAAACTGCGAATCACATTCGAATTATCCAATTTCAAAATATTTTGATTTGTCACAACTCACTTCAAAATATTGTCGAATCATCTTAGGAAACATTCAGGCAACAAATACTCTATATTACAACTTTGCATACTTCATTCTTGATTTGTATAAATTTTCTCTAAATATCTTTGCAAGTTTTCCTTTATAACACGGAAAACTGATTAATGAAATCAGCTGAAGCGCACGTACGTTCATATGTACCGATTTATGCAAGTAAGCACAGCTCATTTGAAGACATCGCAGTGCCTCGATAATATAAACATTAACATCCAACGGAAAATTGTTCTTACATCAAAGTTTTTAGTTCTGTTCATGATAAATTTGTCATACTTGTAATCCCACAACTTGAAGGCGTGAAGACACAACCTTGATAATAAGGATTCGGTTCGGTCGAGATGGGGTTTGTTTCATATGCTGACTTTGGAAGTCCAAGTGAAGACATAGGCGGTGTAAGCGAGCTCATGGGCGCGTGGTACGGGCTGAAGTGCATGGGATCGAAGCCTCTAAGATCTGCTTCGTGGTCAGAAGCGATGATATTCTTTATAGCGAAAGGATGGTTGAATGACGGTCTTCCACCGTACGTTGTACCGTAGTGAGGTGGCGAAAAGAAACTTTGAGTCATCCCCAACGTTCGCGGAGGTTGGAGGTTTGGTAGGGCTGAAACATGAGGCTGTAGTGCCGTACCAGGCTTGGGCAGTTCGCTTAAGTTTGGCTTCTTGTCCGCCTTGAATCGCTTTTGCCTTCGAAGATAGCAACCGTTTTCAAACATGTTTCCACAATCCGGATGCAGCGTCCAGTAGCTCCCTTTGCCGGGTCGGTCGGGCGATCGTGGAACTTTCACGAAGCAGTCGTTAAAGGAAAGGCTATGTCTTATCGAGTTTTGCCAGCGTTGTTGGTTGGATCTGTAGTAAGGAAACAAGTCCATGATAAACTGGTAGATTTCGCTAAGAGTGAGCATCTTATTCGGTGACTGTTGTATCGCCATCGTGATCAGTGATATATAAGAGTATGGCGGTTTGGCATGAGTGTCGCTACGGCGGTAAACTTTCTCCTTCTTCGCCTTTTGGTCGTTATTTTGACCCAAGTCGTGGTGATCGCTTATTTCGTGGTAATTTATCGGAGCTGATAAGTGTGCGGGATTTGTTCCGTCCATCTCGATCTTTCCTTCCTTTCCTGCTTGTTGAAACTGTGTTTTGTTGCTCAGCGAGTTCCAGCACCCGATTTCTCCAACGTCCACTGAAGAATACCTGTGTGCAATAAAGAAGATTTAGTTTTAGTGCCCTGCGTAAACAGGCATAACGTGACATTTAAACGTAGGCTCCGCCCCCCGCATTGTCCTGTGGGAAAGGGCTTTGGCCTTTCGTACCGTTTATTGACACGATGGGCATGGGCCTTTGTGGCCACCCGTAGCGAGGCATTTTATTTAAAAAATTTCTGGGGTCCATTAGCACATGTCTATCAAGCTGACTTACAAACAAATTGCCGTTTCATAATTCATGAGCAAATACAATTATTACGATAGGACCCTTTACGAATCGGGCCTATCTCGTATCCGAAATGTCAACAGCACACAAAGATGAGCGCCACAAGAGAACAAACTAAATATAACCCCATGTAGATTTAGAGGTGCTGATAACTTTCAATGAACAGGAAGGGGACCAGAGATATGGCGGCAAAGTTTCATTGCTGTTCACAAAAGTTTTAAAACCCTCAAATCGCGGCTTGATATGACTTATGGAATGGCTGACGTCAGAGGAAAGTCGGACTTAAACGCATTTTCACATTCTTGCGAAGATGAACAGTAGCCTAGCTGCTGTTAGTTGCATGTTTTCCCTGCCGATTAGCATGACAAACGTTTGCATACATTCCTCAAACAAAAGCAATTACTGCGCGCGAAAATCGGCCTATTCGCTTTTCATATATTTTCTTTTTCGGCTTAGCATTTGACGACGTAAATTAGCCAACTGAATTGCAGTCGCTCGGTGCTTTGCACTACTTTATACTTAAAAGTTTCCCGCTTTGCACCTGCTCCCATTCTTCCTTTCTTGCAAGTAAAGTTCTTGGTGCCATAGCCTGGTGCTATTATCTTTTAGTGTATTGTGCCCTTTGTCTGATCTTTATAAGGTTTATTATATTCTCGCCAAGAAACCCGCGCGTTAAAAGAGGTACAAAAAAATGAATTTCATTTAATAAGGTTTGGCAACTCTATGTCACTTTGAAGCAATCTTGTCCGTAATTGTTTGCCGCCAAAATCATCACTGTTTTCTAAGCAACTGGAAACTACGGGAAACGGTCAATATTTTTAGTTAGCTTTCATGCTCATTATTCGCCTTAAATTCAGAAAAACTAGGCACGGTGGGAGGGGAATGCCAAACTCAATTCGAATTGTCTTTACATTGAAGGCTTTTGTGCGTGGGAAGAAGAGGGAAAAGGCAGAATTTTTTTAGAATCTTATTTCTCATTTCCGGAACCGAAGCAATTAATTAACAAATTTGCCTAATGTCAATCACTCCACAAAGCCCATTTCCAGGTGCTTTCTGCAACAGCTGTATGGTGTTGTGTTCCCTAAATGGGAAAAAACTCGAATTAGTGTGCTCCAAGACTTTGAAACTTTGCACTGAAGAGTCATTTTCGCTGGGAAAAAAATTTCTCTCGTAGGGTTTGACCGATTTTTGTTCAGTTGCTAATCTGTCTCGATTGTGCCTTGGCTTATGTGATGCAAATTTTTTTCTATAAAATGAGCAATCGAGAACATTGGACAAGAAAATGACTGATTGACACAAATCCCAAAGATAGAGCCGCCTTTGCAAACAAGGCTTATTTAGCTGTTTACTAGTTTCAGTGTTTAAGTTTTCTACTCTAAATGTTTATTTCACAGTTTTAAGCTGAATACAGACACACTAAAATAGTTTTTCCAGGGTAAAGAAACTTTGAAAACCGTTGTAAACTGTTAGAGTAGTTTCAATTATTTTTAATTTAAGGTGTTTGCTCTGCGCAGAAAACATTGCATATGTGTTGAAATGGGCGGATAGTTTTTGTGTCCCCAATTTGCTCTTATTTCTCGATTTGTGTAGCAAAGAAAACCGACTTTCTCCAACAAAAGCTGACTTTCTGACCTTTGTAGCTTCCCGGGAAAAATTCGCTTTAGTTTCTTAGCAATGTTGTGTTGTGTGTCTTGTGTGTTTCTTGGCAGAAGGGTCAAGCAAATTTGAACAAAATTTGCATTTCAAATATTAGTTGAAAAATGAGCTCGTTTCGTATTCCGCAGTGCTCGGGCGTGCATGACTTAGCGATCTTTGATTTCTTTCTCTTTTAAACTTTTGGAAAACGACTTAACCTCCCTTTTGTTCTGCGCTTTTGTTAACCGACTGTGCCTCAACAATAATGTTCATGCACAAGTGAACCGATTTGATTGCGTTTTACACCTCGGAAAGCCCCTTTGCCATCGCCGACGACTTTGATCTGTGAAACATAATCTAATCATTTGAGCAGTCAAGTTCTCTAAATGGTACTCTCTTATGGACGATTACTGATTTGGGTAACATAGGTGGGTACAAGTAGTACGAGTAGAAGGGTACAGAGAACTAAGTGAAAATTCCTGCGTAGGGCACATAGAACCCCTGGCAACGTACACTGGGGTCTTTTTGAAAATGGTCGGCTTGGTAAAGGAGCTTTACGAGATAGTTCTCAATACAAAAAAACACGCGACTTGCTTTTATTCATTCTGAACCATACAATAAATCTATTTGGTGTTTCACACTTATGTGAAAGTTGGAGAATACAAAAGGGTATCCAACTATCCCTTGTATATGCCACATTTGCTCCGACATCATAAATTAATTTCGCTTTGTCGTTCTTAATTTTTCAGATGAAAAAACGTAGTTGGTTACAAATCAGTTGTACGTTGGTATGTTATCTAATGTCAAACTGGCCAGGCAAACTGTGAAGTTTTAATGTCCAAACCATGTCATAGCCCCCATTTTGTCCACCTGTGTACGTTCCTCATACTGAAAACTAACACGTTAGAGTGCTTGCTTAACCACTTTTTGAAAAGCTTTTCGAGTACAAGTATCTCAACAAATAACCATCTTAGTCTTTTAGTTTTAGGGCCACATGAACTTCACTGCTAATGGTTTGATATGCAGCGGGCATGTTGATGGTGGTTACCCAATTGATAAGTGATATGGCTAACGAGTCAAAGGGCCACACTTGTGAAAGCGTATGTAAACTGCTCCAAATTATTATGGGAAATTTTCTAACTCCTCGCCTGAGCTCCGAGCCCGGTTCTGAGTCTAAAACAATCACTGATTGTCGGAAAAACAGGAATGCGAGCCAGTATGAAGAATCTAAAGATATGTTCGATGATTACGGTTTCTACAGGCCAAAAACAGAACCTAATTTTTGAACTAATGAATTTTCAGTGTTGCTAAACATTCTTAAAAACGATTTCCAATTATCTTTTGAAAATAGTTTCTCAGCGCAGTAGTTTCGTTGTAACTCTGCATGATCAGTTTGTACAATTTTCATTTACACAGAAATTCCAAAGAGTTGTGGATTCTATCCACGCTCTGTTTTCACAAAAATTTAATGTATTTCCGTGCTAGGCTAAGTTTGTTTTGGCAGAGTATTAGTGAGTTATTGAATTGAAAGAACACGGCTTTGGGTATAATAGTCTCTAATATTACACAAACTGTGAAAAAAATGGCACACAAATACAGTTTGCTAAATATTCTTGCCTCGGGGTTAAAATTAAATTAAACACACAATCTCTGAAATTTGCCAAAGATACATCTAAGATATAGTCAATACTAGTAGACAAATCAGCTTCAGAGACAATCAACTGTAGAGCTTGTCGGACAGAATGAATTCTTTCATGTAAACAGTGTGTTTCAAGCATATATTTTGCCCCTGAGTATATACCGAATGTTTAGCATATATAGATCTATGTAAAACACTCAGACTGATCTCAGTGACACTATTTTGTCGTGATACAAGAAACTACAGGTTTTTACTAAAATTGGCTAATAATAAATGTCTAAATTATTGATCTCTCTCTCGTTTGGAACAATCTACGCTTGCTGTATAGTCGTTAGCCAGATAAAACAAAGCTTGAAGACTAGCAATAGACTCAAATAAATAAATATTTTCCAAGTAAGGTACACATATTACAGTCAACATCCAAAGCCGTTAAACTTGCAGATAATATTCACGATCCGCACAAGAATTCAGTGAAGTATAGCTTAAGTTGCAACTCTACCTTTTTGTCCGGTACGTTCGGCTGGAAGCTTTACCTTGAGTGATGACTGAAGAGACTAATGGCCACTAATCAAGAAACAGAACGTGTTAGGGGGCTTTGGCAAATATATCAATGTTGCGGTCGAGTTTCGAAGCGTGCCGCCGGCTTAACTGTCGATAACTGACTTTGCCTTAGCTTCCGTTTAATCACCCTCCAAGAAATGATAACCTGTCGTGGCGCGATCTTACAACGAGTCAAGTCTTGCTTCTGTTGTTGTTGCTCCAACGCAAAGTGGAACCGTGTTCAATTAAAATGCGTTCAAAAGGATATGAATAAGTCGTTGTGTTTATTGACTATTGGCTCAGAGAAAAATCCTGTGACATTTGCCATCTTTATTTTCTTGACATGTTGTCAATGAACTGTTGGCCTCGCCCCATCTTAACATTTTATGTAAGTAGTTAGATCTTTCCATTTACGCTTAGAACACAAGAACTAGCTGTTAAAATGATACATTGGCGGCGTATATAACCGCTTTGAAATCGCGTACTGTCACAAGTCTGGCAGTGAAACATTTATCTGCGTATTAAGTGCCAAGACTCGTTTTCTGATGTTCTCTCTTGGTTTAATAGCTTCACTACTGTTTATCTTGAAGAAACCTTTCTTGCTGCAGCGAAACCTCCAATTTTGATTTTAACCTCAAGGAATATCCATTTAATGTCACAATATAAACATATTACTGATGATAAAGAAAGTTAATATTTTCGCTCTTTATGATCTATACCAACTTTTGTTAACTAATATCAAATACAACCGCAAATCGCACGCTTTAAGAGACGGAGAACTACAAAGGAGGGAAGAAATTGGGATTTTCATATACACTTCATTATAACTATTTCTTATTTCACATTGAATTACGATAAATTTACTGCCTAATAAAGGTGACATTATAAGAGAATTGATGCATTAAATGTTCCAAGATATAGTGATAAGTGAAAGGAGATTATTGAAAGTATGTCATGGTGATCACTATCTTAGGTTATGCTGATCAAGTTTTAGTCGGCAGACAAACGGAGTATCGGATAAAAGCTTCTTTCGGGTTGATACTATTTCCTTTTGAAGAGAATTGAAGTCACACATTGTGTGTTACGTCTTGTTTAACCAAATGGAGCAACTTTTTCTGAATTTAAATGTGTGTCAACCCAGCTTGAGAAAATGACAGTAAAAGTGTTGTTTGGCAGTTTCCCTGAGTAAATTCACAAATGTTACCAAGCGGCCGCATTTGATTTCAGAACTTAAGAGCTTTTTCATCCACTGCAGAGACTCGAACCATATTTTTTTCTTAGTCCCGCTAGGATCCATTTCCACACTCTTGAGTTACTAATCAAATGATGCAATAGATATCATAGGTTAGCCATTAGACGCGCGATCAAATCGTTACTGTCAGAGAACACTAATGTTTGCTGTAGGAGGCCAGAATTAAGAACAATTTACTATTCAAGTATTGCTCTAAGAGCTTAAAGCTGGGTTTTAGGCTAGAGATCTATCGTTAATAAGAAACTCTGTTTGAACTATACAGTAACCGGCTGATGCAAATAAGCCGTGGAATCGGTTTTACGCACACGAGAGAGATAAATGCTGATCAGGTTCTTTTTGCGGTAATACTACATCCGCTGGTTTCCAGTTGTGAAGATGGAATTTTAGTTTTAATAAGCCCATTGCTGCTCAAAGTCGCCGACTTGTTATTTTTAATTTGATTTATGATAATTTCTACCAAGTATACTCCTAATTTTGCTACTTTTATTGAACCTTGCTTAACTTGTCAAAAATAGACGCTACTCTGGCTCGAAATTATACCGTTTCCGCGAAAAGGCTTAGGCATTCTAGATGACAACTTGTAGCCTTCACAGTAATTCGTTGCAGGTATGCTAGCTTGATCTTTCAGAACGTTAAAACACAACCGCCCAAGATAGTCATTGTTCGATATTAAAAGCTTTGACGAGCCAACATTTTCGTCACTGATTTAGTTATAAGATTGGCTGTGTCATCCATTTAGCTTTCACTTTTCATTTCGTCAGTTACCTTGCTACACGTTCGCGGCACCTTTGTATCGCTTAAAGTTTATACAAGCCTTATAAACAATGGAATTACTCTAATATTTTTGTTTCTGAGCTGCTTTTAGATTTGCAGTTTTTGTTTTGTTTTTAGAACGGATGCTACACAGAGAATGGACATGAAACTTTTGACTGAGATTTCTTGATATGCTCTTTATACCAAATACTGTATTTAATCAGGCAATAGATTTCTCACTGCACTGAGCACTTGTGATTGACATTTCAGCTGAAACGCAAACGAAAAATCTGTACTAACGCTAAAGTAGCTTTTAGTGATGTGTCATTTAACTGGTGTATTCTATAGATGCAATCAGTATATAAGATTTTTACCATGTGTTTCGTACAACAGGTCTACGTCAGTAAACGCTTGAGGAACGTCAAAGTGCAAGAGCAAAATTGTGTTCCTTTCTCGATTTGTTAGGTTACAGACAAAAGGCTTTTTATTTAGGGATTAGGGGAATCTAAGAAGAAAGAGCATGTTCAATTTAATACTAATTTGCCTCATCAAAGTGTGTTCAAGTTCTAGCCAGACATTTTGACTAGCTTGGTTTCACCCATGGTCTTGGGATCGACTCGCGGCTATATAATATATTTTTGTCATCAGTTGACAGTTCCTGTGGTTGTTGTCGGTCCAATTTAATAACGACAATAAAAGTATGTGTTTAGAGTGCTTTTCTTTTCAGTGCCGTTCAAAGACAGTTTCTAGTGGCCGGTACGGGTGGTGTTTGACACATGTTTTCCTACTATGCCAGTTTCCTGGTGAAGGTGATATTCAGTTGCAGCAACGTTTATACGTATTTATCGCCTATATCGTCTTATTTTCGATTTTCTTTAATCTGATATCTGTACACACCGGGATTAGTGAAGTCCTCAAGGGTGAAGCAGAAGTGTTAGGAAGTGTATTTTTAGCTCGAGCATGTCGAGAGTGAAAAGTCCCCGTTGCTGGATAATTTGTTCCGTTTTAGCCATGCACACACATTTGGCATTTGTACTGATCCATATCCCATTATTGACCATTACGCGATTATGAATAAGAGAATACAAGTCAACTCATTGAATGTCTCTGAATTTTACGTGCTTCTTGTTCAGTTCAGTAAAAACACAGACCCGTGCCCCCACCCCACCCTTAAAAAGTTATAATTGTAACCCTCATTCATATTTGAAAAAGCCTTATCTTCAGTTATATATATGTTTAGTGAACTGATCAGAGCGCGCGGAATCAATGAAGGAAGCTGTGACATAAATGTTCTTACGTATTTGACCGATTAACTAGCCCACTTCCGTTGCGCGTGCCGATTTCTGACGACCAGTTCAATTGACGGCGTTGACACCCCAGGTATTAGCATAGTCGGCTGTGGGACGGTCAGTGGTAATGTCGACAGTGATTAGGAAATTAATTGATCTAAGAAAACACGTTCAAATCTATTCCGCTATCCTTTATCGTCGTACATATCAGATAGGTGCTTCCGTCCGACATTATTTGGTTACATTGTTTAACAAAATGAGGGAAATGGATTGAACAAAGGAGATTTTCATTGGGCATTGACGAGCTTCCAGCCTGGCCGATGCAGTAACAGTTGTGAAGATTGACTACGTTAATGAAATACGTTACTAAACAATCCTCATTCAGTTCACTTTATGGGACGGTTTCCGGCACTGCAGTTATTATTCGTACAATCTTTGGCTACAACTTTTTTTCCCCCGCTTTTCCTTCTCTTTATCTTTATCTTTCTGTCTCTTTATAACTTTGTCGTTGTACAAATTATTTTGTCTTTTCAGCCTGTGAACCGTTTTTTTCGAAATTCTTCCACTCCCCACCCCACCTCCAACAAAATCAAATTGCTGGCCCTTCTATACCTGATCAACATCGCGTAGTGGGACAATTGACTGCGGCTCTAAAATCTCGGCCATAAGCTGCTAACTTTTGTAACTGGCACTTCGCCACATCAAAAGAACCTCTGGTATTCAGTGGTGGGTATGTAAACACGATTACAGTAAGGCGCGGTTTAAAGACGTATTCACAGCTGGCGTGCGATGGGTTCTAAAACTCCAAGGCTTGTAGTATAGGCCTTCACAACTTGATTCACACGTGGCTCCTAACTTTCAAAGCGGCTGTGAAGCGCTCGACTGAAATATTCGGTTTTCATTTCGTTTTCTAGGGACTTTTGAGTTGGCCAGTAGGTCTTCTTCGACTTTATAAACGTTCACAGTGTAAAAGCTCAAAAACTGTCAATTCCTTTAAATTCCATTTCATCGTTGTATGCCAACATAAGTTGCAAAAATAAGCAACTGCATGGCTTTTATAGTTATAAAGACAACTATTGAAATTCGTTTTTTAAAGTTTTATCTCGCTCAGTAAGGTGAGATTGAGACCACGTGACCGATATATCATCATGGGCTCAGTTCGGAAAGACGGTAACGGGATCCCTTTAGGATAGCTCAGAGGATCTCAAGATCTCAAGTCTCAAGTATATTTTTGCATAGTTAGTGTCATTGGATAGGATACAATTCGTGAAATACTTGTGCTCTCTCCAAAAGTCGCGGTCTCGTCATCTTTAATAGCTATAGTAAACTGAGTTCTCCGGCACTGCACGCACACGACAGAAGGGTTAGTATTCAGTAATTATCAACGAAAATGTCTTCCTCTCCGCAACCCTCCTCTATCAGTTTAAAACTCGTTAAACTATTATTACTATCATACTAACTCGACCATAAAGCTGATAATTTTGTTATCACCTTCTTGTGCCAATTCTGCCACATCAATAGAACTGATCTCTACTGTCCGAGTTTCAGTCGCGAGTCTCTTTGACCTTCTGTTCTTTTCATTATAGTCGTGTATTCTGTACCTGAAATTGGATGTTGTATTAGCGATTTTTCGTTGGGAAAAGAACGAAGAAGGTCGATATCCTTAGCCTCAAACGGGGCATTCCTAAGTGTAAGTCTAAAAACTGAAAATATCACTATCTCTAAAAATGACCCCTAATGACTCAAAATGAACAGGAACAACCATTAGAAGTGCCTCTACAGTGCAGAAGATCTTTGTAGAGGCATTCTAGATCGGAAAAAGGCAAGTTCAGATTTTCTCAAAATGTGAAACCTAACCCCTAGGCACGGTGCCTCCAGGGGGCAAAAACTGAAAATATCACTATCTCTAAAAATGACCCCTAATGACTCAAAATGAACAGGAACAACCATTAGAAGTGC
>JANVCH010066667.1:0-17298 GCA_025505405.1 Epizoanthus rinbou
TGATTTCCCTTTGACGTTATCATAATAACAATAATAATAATAATAATTATTATTATTATTATTATTATTATTATTATTATTATTACTCGAACTGCAATTCTAAATGAGAACGAGAAAGGAATTCCTTGAAGTTTACAATACAAAATAATTTCAGTTTTATTATAAAGTTGTTTAAAAATCTAGACAAACAATATAATTTAAATAGTAAATGACGTATAGAAAATGGTTCCAAGTAGAAAATCATTGCTCTAACTGAATTTGTGCAACTGTTGAGAACCATTAAAGTTGATGAGAAAATTTGAGTGGACAAAACAGAGTCTGACAGACAGAAAAAGAAAGAAACAGACTATTATAGTTAGGCAAAAAAGATGCATTGTGTGGCCGCAATGGGAAATCGCAACATTGGCATAGATGAAGTATTAAATCATATTACTAAAGATTTATTATACAACCGATTGCTTGTTGTATTTCCTTAACAGTCACGCTGTGCTTATTGCGGTTCAAGACGAAGGCTCGCGTTATGCACGACCGGCTTTCAGTCAGCTGAATCGACTCGGTGGATATAAATTTATCAATGCTTTCCGCGGATCATACGTGTTGCTGGGATGGCCTGGCAAACGACCGTTTTATGTTGACTGGGTGAAACAGAAACAAAACAAACGTGGAAAAGGTCCCAGTGTTTTGGCGAAAAAGATTTCTTTGAAATTCCCTGGAGGCTGCGGTAAGCATTCTAGGCTTTTCTGATACTACATGGCTAGTAGGTATAGTGTATTTAAATTTTAGATGGACGTCACACTCATATAATAAGCTGGATTGATTATTTCATTTAGTTTGCGGCTGCAGTTTTATGGCTGCATAGTGCTCATTTGTTTTTTTCAGAAACATAATCTTCTGTTTCATCTAAACTAGTATATCAAGACAGACCGACGCAACTTATAGACTATTTAATTATGTGTTGTATCAGGTTAATGCGAAATATATTTCAGAACATATCACTGTCTTAATTCCGAGTTATTGATCTTCCATACGTTCGCTGACAAATAAGATTTGAACTATAAATAGATTCTAGAAACATACTTCTCCAAAGAGAGTGGTTCCATTATATTTGACCAATCAGAATGCCCAAATGTCTAAGTGATCGGCTAAGGGGCAAAAAAAGATTTTTTGGAATGTTTGGGTTTGATCAGGCAAGGACTTTGGAGAGAAAACTGGTCATACCGTTTAACAACAGTTTTTGTGGAACTAGGCGTATTCCTTGTTATATATTTGTTCTTTATATCCTTTTCTCGTTGGCTTGATCAGGCACAAAACCAAAAAGCTTTTGAAATACATATGAACGTTTCATTCTGCTTTCTAGCTCAAAATTACTGCTTCTGTTTTCTTCTTAGACCATAGACTTCTTTATGACAATTTGCTATGTTTCACAACAATGAAGTGATACTGCTTTTCAATATTTTTGCATGACACTGTCCCTGTACAATTTCAGTTCGACCACCAGGCGGAGGACCGGCAGGTCCACCAGGAGGTCCCCCAGGAGGTCGACCAGGAGGTCCCCCAGGTAAATATCAAAATATAAATATATATGTATAAATATATCTAGGGCTGTAAAATATTTGTATGTATTTTCCTGGATAAAGGATAGTACAGCGGATGTATATAAGTGATACGTCGTCTAAATCATAAATAATAATTTACAAACGATGAGTGGGAGGTTCGTGCACTAGCCGAGTATCACATTTCGTTCCAATTACGTGGCAAACCAAGAAAATAATGGGAGAACCTTTGCCTCCCCTCAAGAAATCTACAGTTGTACATATCAAAATGCTGCTAAAATACTAGTAATCTTATCATTAGGAACATACGTGCACGTGTAACAGAAATAATAATAATAAAAATGCCGTAATGCGCAAGCTATATTTCCTCCTTGTTTATTGTTCTCCTTGTTGATCCTACACCAATCAAATAATTACTAACCCTACCCAGTTTTATTTTAAATATCGTTAATCACGTTAACTGTAAATCGGAAAGTACATGTGTTGTGTAATTACATTTTTGTACATATTATGTGTGAAAATATAAAGAATCTGATATCTAAGTCTGTAGGGCTACACCCGAACTGGAGTTTAACCTAGAATTATTAGTTAGGAGGTTACAAACTGATTGGTTTATATCTCTTTGCAAAGGAGGCCGCCCTGGCGCACCACCTGGAGGATTCCCAATAATAGGACCAGGAGGACTTCCACCAGGTCCACCTTCAGGAAAACCACCAGGTGCGTCACATAGGTTGTAATGTAGGCCTCACTGGTCGGGTTAAATAATACATTGAAGCTCAAGCTTTCCAGTAAATGAATGATGAAGTAACGGGTTGTTATACAATCCTGTTTCGCCTGTTAGATATGACATGCAAATAACATTAGAGGAAAGTATTGTTTTATTATATTCAGTACCATTAAACATGTTTAAACAAGTTTTGACCATCGTAACTTCCATATTTCACCTTTTCCAATGTATAAATCGGTGGGAGTAAAGGAGGGAGAGGGGGGGGGGGGGTGGTAATAGCTTGACATTTGTCTACCTCTAAAATTTGAATGAGTTAGTTGAAATATGCATTTTCTTTTGTTTTAATCAGGTGGACGTTATCTCAGAGTATCACTTCGCAGTGAAGGGTGTAAAGATCGAGGAAAATTCCGTGGATGTGGACGAGCCTACATCAAAGTCAACGGCCGAGATTATTCGCTTCACCGTAGAGGACACAATGTGGCTGTATTTGAATATTACTCGGGTCAGTAACCAAAATCCGTTAATTTCCATGTATCTCCGAGACAACCTTTTGTGAATATTATGTATTACATCAAGGATGTTATGTATATTAAAGAGATAGGATGTTATCTTCAAATGTGGTTTTGTAGTAATTCAGTGTTACTGCAAAATATCCACGAGAAGATAAATTGCGTCTCCAAGATGCGTGCATTGCGCAAGTCATATTTGTTAGCTCGAAAAGACTGTAAATGGTTAAAAAACAAAATAAGGGAATAAATTGATACTAAGTAAGCAACTGCTTTATTATTTATTCTGATGCAGAATTAACGCTACCGCAACTTATAGTTCGATGCATACTCTGTAGAAACCAAGCACAAACAGAAATGGATTGAGCAGTAAAGATTGCCAACATTTATTGTTTCTTAAATACTTTCATTATTTACCTATATTACTGCATATACGGACTCAGTAACACGAATATAGAAGCACATATATTATTTGCAAATATATTATTTGCTTCTTCCAAAAATTGTGAATCTTGTTTCAACTCATGTTACATCTTGTCTGGTTTTGTAATTATCAGTGGCATAGTTACTTTGTAGATTTGAAACTTACCTTTTCTTTTCTTTTTTGCAAACTACAGGCAAACTGTTAATGAAACGAGCGTTTGACACATACGGTGATCGAGCTGCAGGTCGCAAATTGAGGGCGTTCTTGCGGACAATTGTTGGAAGGTAAGATAAACAATGTTTTCGAGTCCTGTAGCTGGACTACAGTGACTTGTTCTGAATAGAAAAAGACTTCAAAGTATCACGCCATTGAGTTTGAAAAACAACGAGATCCTGGTCTGAGATCCAACTTTGTCATACAATGTTCTTTTTAGAATGATAAACGTCAGAGTATCTATTCAGAAGTAATAATAGTAATTACTGAAATTCACAAAGGGAATATGTCATTTTTTCAGGAAAATTGTATTGATCGCACTACAAGATTCTGGAAACAATTATGTTAGACAAGCCATGGGACAGTTGAAGAGACTTGGAGGTAGACGTGTAAAACCAGGCTTCCGTGCTAGCTACGCGCTGGTGGGATACACCGGGCTTCGCAGGAAACCTAGCTGGGCGAAAGAGGTGACAAGGCCTATTAAGAGGGGTCCGAGCCTTATCAACGTGAAGATTCCCAAGATCTCCCTGAATAAGAGTAAATATGTTTTCTATTTTTATTTTATCAAATATTTGTGCAGGTGTTCTGATCAGCGGACGTTGTTTTAATGTATTCATGTAAAACAGAAAATCTTCAGAATATAAGACCCAAAGATAAATACATGTAAAACAAATGTAGTCAAAGTATATGTGTTAAATTAAATGTGTCAATAGTTCAATTGCTCAACTACAGTCAGACGCATACGGTGTTCCTCAGGGATCAGCACTAGACCCCTATTATTTATCATGTACATCAATGACATCCGTTTGAAGAATGATACAGTTTGATGTAATCAATAAACAAAGTTTTTGTAAACAAAGTTTGAATAATTTGTGCTCAATCTTGGAACAATCTAACAATCTTTACAGGAATCATAACTGTTGACGTACGCAGCGAGGCATGCAATGATCCGGCAAAGCATCATGGATGTGGAAGAGCCTTTATTTGGATAAATGGACAGGATTATTCTAAGCATTGTCGCGGACACAACGTGGTTATCATTGACTACAAAACTGGTACGTTTCTTAATCCGCTTTCAAATTAATTGCTTGTTTCACACGACTTATTTGTTTTGACTTTTGTTGAAGGAATTATACCTATTAATTTATTGAAATATTTTTATGAAGTTGACGATTTACCCGATGAATTTGCGATACAATCAGATCTCTTTGGTTGTTATATAACGGCTGTTATTTTAGAACTAGATAGACGTTAGAAAACAAATAGTTCAAAGCAGACAAATGATTGTTGCATGTTCAACTGCCAAATCAGGATTCATACGACATGACTTACCACTTGATAAAGAAGCTTTTTATTAACCTATTTCAGTTATCAAATACTGTTCTAGTATAGTGTCATATCCATTTGTTTAGAAAAAAGTTCATATTGCAGTATTTAGAGAACCGTCGACGTAGTAAAGTTAAAGCAATAATTACTGTTGCAAGACAGTTTTAATTAGGGAAATTTCCTCTTTGTTCATTAGGAATTGTGCAAGCCTCACGATCGTTTGACTCGCATGGCAATGGACGTGCAGGAATCCAAATAAGAAACTACTTTAATGCGTTGAAGAGCAAGGGAAGGTATGTATAATCTGTAACATATTTTATCATCACTAATTTAGGTATAGTTTCAGGTATTATTCTTGTTTTAATACAGTTTCCTACACAGTTCCAAGGACTTTCGTATAATTCAAATCTGCACACAGACGCTTCTCCGTTCTCCAATATTATCTTCAGATGATGTGCAGCAGTAGTTTTGATATAAATATGATACTAAAGCATTGCTATAAATTACTCATTAAAAGGAAAATCGTCGTAATGTCTATCCAAGACGAAGGTTCTAGATACATAGGAGTTGCACTCCGTACATTGAAGAAACTTGGTGGATATCGAATAAGGAAGAATTACCGGGGTTCTTACGCTTTGGTTGGCTATCTCAACCTAGCCAGGCGTCCTTCGTGGGCAAGACAGAAACAACAAGTGCAAAGGAAAGGACCAAGCGTAATTTCTGTGAGGATTCCCTTAGGAGTAATAGGTAAGTTGATTTTAAATTACGTTAACTAAACTCGAAGCAAATGCTAGATAGGGAAGCCGCCGGTAGGAGCAGTGCAGGCCAAATCCGATCCGTTAAGTAATTATTTAATAACTAAATTATCTAATAACGGGAGGCATTTTCCTTACATATTCAGTAGTGCTTTGTATTGTAATAGAGTGACGATGATTTTTATAATAAATTAGTTATAAGATGGTCAACCCGAGGTTAGTATTACATGTCTCAAACGTTTCTTTATAACACCAGTCGTTGCATGTTACCTAAAATAGATGTAACCAGTCCTTCGAAGGAAAAATGTCAAGAATATAATAACATACATGTACCTAATTATTCCTCTCCTTGCAACGGATTTTTGGGTATCAGATGCTGTTAGCAATACTGAACTAGAAAATTATATTCGACGTTGATCTGAGTTGACTTGACAAAGACAGTAGCACAAAACTAATTGTATGATAATTAATTAGCTGTTTCAAAGAAAGGTTAGTTAGTTGTATCTTAAAATAGCTAGTTGAATCAGAAATGTTACGCGTGTTAAGCGTTACCAATATTATTTTACAGGCGCGGGCGGCAGGCCCATCCCACCCAGGCCAGTTCCCACTGGAGGTATGCTTTTTATTTTGTATTACTTGCACATTCGTGGACACAATGTGGACATCATTTTTGTATAATTTTGCTGTACATTGATTTGTATAATGCAAATGTTATTATTATTATTATCATTATTGTTGTTATGATGATGATGATGACGATTATCATCATCATCATCATCATCATTATTACCGCAGAGTAACATAACTCTGCTCGACAGCACAGTGCATTGCACTGTACAATTCCTTTCCTTTTCTACAGATGATTAAATTTGGACATTTATCATATTATAAGCAGTGAAAATCGTATTTATCTAAGATTTTTTCCATACAAGCGTCTAAAAGATGTTCTTTAACAAGTTAAAATTTAAAATATTAACCATGATAACATTACTAATTCGTAGATGTAGTTATGAAAGAAATCTAATCAGATAAAATGCTTGCAGCAATTGTGAAATGCAATTGAAAAACAGTATTTATAATTAAATCATTTTGTTTAGCACTTACTTGTAATCCTCTTAACCAGTACTTGCCCAGCCCACTTTGATCACCGTACCCGACGATCTCCCTCGTCCCGCTTCCTTGTCCTCCTTATCTCCTAGTTTAACATCATTGACATTTTTTACCACAACAAATACGTATAATCAATGAACCATTGCCTTATTAATATGTGTTTCATTCAACCCTCAGCGAATGTTCGCAAGATACCGGAAGGAAAGAAGTCCAAGATAAGGTGCCGCAGAGGCTATCGCCTGAATATATTGTATGCAGGTTATGGATTGACAACAGACCGATGTTGCAGCAAAGGAAGTCTATATAAATGTAGACGCATCTGTCAGAACAAGCAATCTTGTATCCTCTTCGCTTCAAACAGTGTATTTGGGGATCCTTGCCGAGGCAAACGCAAGTTTCTGAAGGTCATCTACACTTGTAGGCGTATAGGTAAGTAGACAAGAAAGATAATGACTGAACTATGACCAAAGTTGAGAGTATGTGTGCAAGTGTGCACGTGTGTATATATGTATGTATGTATGTAAAAATATTAAAAATATTAAAATTTGAGGATAACGTTAAAAGCGCCAGTGGCGACAAATAGTTTGATCAACTATGTATGTATGTATGTAAATTAAATTATACAATGTGTATGTATGTATGTATGTATGTATGAATAACGAGATTTATATCTCAAATGCAGAACTGAGACTTATACCGACAAAAAGAGATTTATTGCTTTTCCATAAGAAAAATATATATAATCTAGATACAAAACATTTGTAATAATTTGTTTACGTTATTTCAATGCTGCTTCTCCTTCTTAAATGTCATTTTTTTGTAATAGCTAAAACGTTTATTTATCTTCATCCTTCAGGTGCTCCCAAACCCAATCCCAGACCACCTCCTCGACCAATTCCAGGTACAAAGTTAAAACTGATACAGCTGTTAGAAAAGTGGGAGGGCAAAATAGGTTTTAGATGGGTAGATAAGCACACAATGTAATTTAATATTATCACTTAACATTCCTGGAATGTTTTAAGGCACCATCTAATAAATATCCCATAAACTTAAGTTCATAAAGGATTTCTAGAATAACAACAATTGTAATTCCCAGAAAACAGTCAGTGAAGACACCTTCTGAGAACGAAATGGTCGGGATTCATTTCCCAAACATAAAAACAAGGGAGGGTGTGTGGGGAGGGAGGAGCTAGGGGTGGTCATGAGTGGGACTCTACTGAAATAATATGGTAAATAAAACAATATAGAATAAGAACATTGTTTTGAGTTCGACTTGCTACGTTTGTTTCCATTTGAATAAGCCATTGTTGCTATATGTTCGATTTACGCTAGCTACAGGTAGCATAATTTTCAATAAAATGAAAGCAGTGCAATCATTTTATAAAAGAGCATATACTTCTGGCCCAGTAACTTCGCACTGAAGTTATAGACAAGCAGCTTAGGAGCCTGCTTCCAAATTGTGTCTAATTCGTCAAAAGATGTCCTCATTACCATATATATTCTACAAAACGTTAGATTTTGTTGGTTAAATAACGACGATCCTCTGAAACACCATGGTATTACAGATTTATATTTTATGCGTGTTTGGTATCGCATAAAACATTGTATATCAATTATCATTTTACACTACAATGCATCTATTATTAAATGGCAATAATAAAGTTAACTTAAAACTGAAACTGAAGGTAGTGAATCAAATAATACTAACACCAATTTTTGTTTTACAGGAAAGCCACTGCCATTGCCAGGTTCGTAACTTCTTGTAATTGTAATTTAGATTGTCCTTATTTCTAATGGATAGATACATAACAATATAAATTATAACAACAGTTTCTCGCTCACTCCTTTGTCGAAAGAACGTGCATAGTGAGGCAAAAGAAAACATTTCTGTCAAAGATAATGTAACACACATTATCAATACGCGACTAATACATGCTCTATCATACATTAAGCTCTATCATGAATGCCATTATTCCAAACATGCTACCAATTGTACAGACGCTTTTTCTACATTGAATCAGTGAAAGAAGCCCAGCTGACAGTGCCATCACTGAGGAATACTGCATATAATAATACATCTAATCTCTTCTTTAGTTGGTCGACGTATTCTGGTCAAGATTGTAAGCCAAAGCCGACCAAGACGCGGAAGAGGCCAAACCATGATTTATGTCAATGGAAGAAACTATTCTCCCAGGAAACGCGGCCTTAACGTGGTTGTTGTTGATTATTATTCCGGTACGTAAAGATTGTTGTACGATCAAGGTCTCGGAAACTAAACAATGAATTTACCATTTCTTCATAATTTATTCCAGGTCGCGTACTGTATGTGCGCTCGTTTGACACCCACTATGACAGACATTCAGGCAGAAAACTCCATAAATTCTTACGTCAACTTGGTGGAAGGTACGTGAACCATGCTGCTATAATTCAAGTAAATGGCGATGTTTCTCAGCTGATAACGCACCTGCAGTTGAAACAAACTTTTTGTGACCGTAAAGTTGCCGTGAAATAGCACCGATTTGGGCTTATGATTTAGGGCTTTGAATAGATTCGTTTTGAATTCCACTCACTCTGTAACACAATCTTATAACATTAACTTGGTATTAGCAAATGCATAACATTTTTAAACAGTATTAGACAGTACTAACTTCACGGAAATCGTCTCTTGTTTGTTGTAACATAGACGCTTAACAAGCTGCTTTGTTTGGTGTAAATTGTAATTAATGTTTTTTTATATCCTGCAGGAAAATTGTGCTGGTCGGTATGCAATATCCAGCGACTAGATACTTGAGATATTCTCAGGCTGTTCTAGGGCGCTTGAGTGGAAAGCGTGTGAACAGGATAAGTGGAGGTTCGTATGCACTTATCGGCTATGCTGGGCCGGGACGAAGACCACGATGGGTGAAACAAGTACAGAGAAACAGAGGGGCCAGCGTACTAGGAAAATGGATTCGACTACCCAAATATAACAGACGTAAGAAATGAATCTGTTTCTTTCTCTTTAGGATATCCTTATAGTTGCTTACATGCGTTTTGATCGACAGGTGTTATCAACGCGGACATACTCAGCGAGGGTTGTGATGACCCAGGTCGAACACGTGGTTGTGGCATCGCGAGAATTAACGTCAATGGTAAAGACTACTCCCCACACCGTAGAGGCTTTAACGTGATTGTTCTAGATCATGTTACTGGTAAGTCACTTTCACATGTTTCCTTCCCAACCTTCGTCAGTTATATTTACGTTGCTTTAGACATAACGTGTTCAACGTTGTCGACTTGGACAGCAGATACTCTTGGCTTATCCTAATAGAAACATGAACCAGTAAATCAACTCAATCAAACCAATTTCAACTTGGAAAGTTCAATTTATAAAAATTCCCCAGGGAAGTATAATCCAACCCTGCTAAAACCTAGCTCTTTGGAGTTCTCAAATCATCGCTAATTGGAACTCCCAGAAAGATTCTGGCATCTTCTTGTCGGTGGTTGGTGTTGGGTATGCCTTACACGGGTAGAGCAAAGGGAATTTGTTTCAATTTAGGTGAAGTTAAAACAATTAATTAATTTACCAAGCGTGTCCAAGATCTCGTACTGGCGCCTTTTAGATTCATAGAATCAACGTACGATCCCCCCCCCAAAAAAAAATTAAGAAGAAAGAAAAATTACTGCTGACATTGCATATAAACCCAGAATTATGCATTAGAAATTAAGGTTGTTGGAGGATCATTCAAAATGTATTAATGAGTTCCAACTCGGTTAGGTTTGCAGTGCATATTATGAACAGAGAGAGAGATTTCACTAAAAACGTGTTCTGATGGTAGGCTGAGGAGGGATCAGATAATTTCCCTTCGTTCCTAATTTACTAAGAGTCCTCCGAGCCCCTTCCCCGCTCCTTCCCTTCCGACCCCACGGGCAAACCTGCATGATCATCTCGCTATAATAAAGGAGTCCCTGAGTTATTATTATAAATGATTAACACAAGTATATCCATAGATCTTCATTGTCTAATCATTATAATGTCCATACTAACAGTTTTACTTGCTTAAATTCAAGGTCGTCTCATCGATCGAAAGTCCTTTGATACTCATGGACGTCGATCAGATGGATACCGACTTCGAAACTATCTACGACGCCTTTACAGATCTCGCAATCGGTATGTTGACACCTTCAATAACCTTCATGGTTTTGCAGTCATATTTTCGGTACTACAATATAGACGTATGGTATTTTACGAGAAAAGTAGTGCCGTCATTAAATTGATTATTTCGTAACCCTATTTTTTAGGTTAATAATCCTGATGGCTGTGCAAGACGAGGCTTCAAGATATTCCAGCCCTGCCTCTTACTATATCAGAAAGTTTGGTGGCGGTCACCTTCTCAGAGGAAGGGGTGCATTCAGATCATCGTTTGCTTTCGCAGGATACAACAAAGTACGCGTGTATCGTAGAGGACGGCATCTATTCAAGTTCCCGTTCTGGGTTAGACGGCATCAGAACAGTCGTGGTAGGGGACCGAGCATGTTATCCGTCAGGATTCCATTGTTCAACGGTATCCATCCGAGACCCAAACCTGGACCTAGACCACGACCCAGGCCTCAGCCAGGCATCATTCTTCCAAGACTGCGACCAAGACCACATCCACGAGTGCGCCCACGAGCAGTTCCACCAATCGGACTAATTCGACCTAGGAAACCAAAGCCTCTTAGTAAGTATCATCAATAGTTTTGTAAAGTTTCTTCGATACTATAATATAAACTCCCTTCTTGAGATTATTGTGGCTGGGCCAAAAGCACCGTATACTTTTTCATACGTACTCAAGAAAGGTCTCCATCTTTGGAGTGATAATGATAATGAATAAACATATTTCTTATCAAGAATATTTACGTATCTTTACTTTGTTTGTTTGTTCTCCTGCAAAGGTTATTGAAATTTGAAGATTACACTGACAAGAATTACCACTGTTGCTATTGCTACAACATGAGATCTTGAACAATAAAATAATAGTATAAAAAAAATTACAGACCATGCACATGTTTTCAAGAGTAAAGCTTTTGCTGCTTATTTTTCTAGAACTTAGACTGTCGGATATAACATGTATAACTGTATGCGTTTTGGCTTCTCGTCCAGCTAAAGTGATACAAATACTGTTCATAACCGAAAGAGATGCTTTCAAGACACAACGAAACGAAAAGGGAGTATACTATGAATATACTTGTTGCAAATCTGCTGGTTTCTATGATTGGTATCACACAAAGTGATATTTTCTTCAGTACAACATTGTTCTAACCTCGCATAAGACATATCTGTTCGGTTATTACTACTCGTTTTGCATTATAATAATAACAGCTACAACAACAATAGTAATAATAATAATAATAATAATAATAATAATAACAAGTACTGATGTTGCTGGAAAACAGCAACATACACAATGCCTATCAATTAGATCTTCCATCTGCTGTTGCTTTCACTGGCTTTCGTTTTTCTGGTGATATAGTTATTTAGAGCTACTCGCTGTGTTCAACTCCCATTAAAAACTATGCATAGTAAACAGTTACGCTCACTGCGAATGAATGCTACAAACATATTCAAAACGTTTTAGACAAATGTTCTTCAGTGTTTTTCTCTTCTTAAATGGAGCAGGAACGCAGATCCTGTATAATCACAGGCAGTTCATCCGTACATACATCCGTTCTCTAGTTTATCCGAATGATCGGAAAATATGCCTCATAAATTCTGCAGTTTGAGCTCTGTGATCCCCCAAATACAAAGTATTGAAGGCCAGAAGTTCACTTATCTTCCATCATTTGTGTTCTCTTGAGTCATTTAATGCGGTTCTGGGACGATTATTTCCTCGCTAGCAGCAAACGCCCACCATATAGGGATATATAATCGTCCCAAAACAGCGCCAAACGACTCGAAACAACGCCAATGATGGAAGATAGGTAAACTTTATTTATCTGGCTTTCAATATTTTGTTTTCTGGAGATCACAGAATTCAAACTATAGAATTTATGAGGCACATTTCCCGATCATTTGGATAAACCAGAGAATGACTGTCACAAATTACAGCAAATGACTGAGATAAAAGAACCCAATACGTCGCCGCGAACTGTGGCGAACCGTTTCGACCAATAGGCCTAGCCAAGGATCGGAATCAAGCTAAATCCAGTATAGTTTAATTAAAGGCAAGTCATATAAGCATTTTTGCAGATTTAGGGGCGCAAACATGTAAATAGTTCAATAAGTGAACAATGACATTGTAGATGACGCAATTAAAATTATGGTCAAAATGGCACGACTTTGTATTAACAATTATTGTACCCGATGGAGCGCTGTGAAACCATATCACATTACGGTACCTTCCCCCTCCCCCAAAAAACCATAGGTTTCTAATATTTTGCTGAACTTGATAATCACCAATAATGTATTTACTTTCAATACATATATAATATTTGCTTGAATTGTTTTACGCATTCAGAACATGACGTGTACTTTCGGTGGTCGAACTTGAACGACTTACCATTACAGCTCAAGCTGAGACGATTTCAAGTAAAGACCCTGTCCCCGAAAGCTTTCAAGCAAACTTTCCTATATTATGATGGATTATGCATGGCAGCCGTTAAATTTCGATAGAACTGCTAGAATAGTCCTGTTCACGGTTCCTAAATTTGTAGCCAAGCCTTTGCATGAAACCGAGATGAAAGTTGTCCATGCTTTGATACAAACCTTTTTTTCTTTTGATGTGTAAATTATAACTATTGTGATGTTAAAACATTACAACCTTCGCCTCAGTTTCGGGCAAAGGCTTGGTTACAATTTAGGAACCGTGAACAGGACTATTATCTCCATTGGAGTCGTGATTCAGGCTTTGTTACATGGTCCCACGAATGTTGCCAAGACGTCAGTTCCCAAGGGGATGCACGTCTCAGGTGAAAATAAATAGCAATGGCCCTTGGGCATTGCTAATAATAACAACAACAACAATAATAACAACAACAACATAAACATCGAAAATAGACTGATTCTATGTAAACTTTTTCTTTTCGCAGACACCGCATCTGGCTGTTCTGCTACAGCTGACATTGCATTCCTCGTTGATGGATCTAAGGATATCGGTCGCAGGAACTTCGAACTTGAGAAACTCTTTGTTAAGGCTGTCATTCGACACTACCCAGTCTCTGAACACCACAGTCACGTTGGCATTACAACATACGCCGCCACTGCTAAGCGAGAACTCAAATTTGGAGCTTCTAACAGTGTCCGCTCGATGAACACGATACTCGATCGCATCCGCTACCCCAATAGATATGGCCGAAACCTTGCAGGTGCTGCGAAGTATTCCTACTGGCACTTCTTCGCCAAGGCTCCAAATTATATCCACCGAGCCTTCGTCGTCATTGTTGGTGGACGACAGACCTCCAGAAACTACCGACTCATACGAAGTATGGGAACCAGGCTACGTAAACATAACGTGTATGTGTACGTTGTCACCGTGGGGAACGTCGACCGTCGTTACGTGAGAGCGCTGGCTCTGAACAGACGACATGTGTTTAAGGTTCCATCATTCAAAAGCCTGATCTCCCAAGCTCGAGTGGTTGGCCGAACAATCTGTGAGGAGATGGTAAGTTCCCTGATCATGTTTCCTAGGAATGTTTATAGTTTAACGTAGCACTGAAATAAAAGAAAAAACTGGTTGCTAAGGAATATGATATCATATTCACATCCGTAATTGTCAAACTCTAGGTGATTTCTAGTTGCTAGTTCCATTAATAATACAAAGGAAATGTAAGTTACTGGCTATCAGAAGTGGAAACGACTTTTAGTTTTTAGATAACTGCCTTTACTCGAGAAAACACAATATCACCCGCAGCAGTACCTTTCTCTCCCTCTCTGTTTCTGTCTCTGTCTGTCTGTTTCTCTCTCTGTCTATCTCTGTCTCTCTGTCTCTGTCTCTGTCTCTCTGTCTCTGTCTCTGTCTCTCTCTCTGTCTCTCTCTCTGTCTCTCTCTCTGTCTCTCTCTATGTGGCTCCCTGTCTCTCTGTATTTCTCCCTCTCTTAGTCATAATGAATGCCTTATTACGCTTTAATAAGACCTAGTATCATAATTCCAAATCCACTCTTTAACGTGAAAGCCACTTAACGCAAGTGCTAGTATATAACACAGGCAAATAACGAGTGCAATCTTTGACACCACACCTCAATCGAACATTTTCGTTGTTTTGCAGAAAAACGTGCCAGACCTGTTGCGACGAGAATCTGTACCAGCATTGCCCAAAGAAGACGAGGGAGAAGAAGAAGAAGAGTCTGGTCCACAATAAACCCGAAACAAATCCAAGTATATTTTATTTGTCTGACTCAGACGTATTTCTTTCATTTCAATGAAACGATTAAGTAGAATGTAGAGCATGTAAAATTGTGCACAGAGAATAAAGCACAGAGCATTAAATGGTGTGGTTTAATGTTGTTCAACAATAAAGGCATAAATACGGGTTATTCCAACTCTATCAGCACCTTACGCTTTAACTAGTACTCTTGTCGACGCAGTTCCAATAGTTTTAGCCTCGACTAACACGCTGAATTGGCAGACTATGATAAAGCCACATCTTTCATTTGCATCCCTTTATTTACTCCTAACCTCCGTCGGAAGAATCTCTGTAATAATTGTAAGCGAGTTGTAAGCGGAGGACTTGTCACCTTGTTACACTTAATTTTGCAATACCAAAATTTCCCGAGTTTGAGATTAGGATATTTCGGCAGAATTTAACTTTCGCGATGTTAATGAAATTCCAGAATTAAAGTGGTATAATTTTCTCGATTTTGCAAATCCCGCGTCAACTCGGAGTTCCCATACAAGGAGAAAACACAACTGATGATAAAAGAACAGTCCTGAATAGGACCAAGAAGTGCCCGAGAGTTTGCGCCTAAATCATCATCAGTTGACTAGAAGATAATCAAGTAAATGCTCGGAAAGGGAGCTGTCGGAGGAAGAGATTACTCACCAATTAAATAGAACAAATAAAAATCTCTCGTCATCAAAGTTTCGCGCTATATTCTATATTCTGCTTCTCAAGTTGCTAACATGGCAAGCACTATCATTCTCTCTCATTCCCTATCATTTACCATCAATACCCATGAACAATTTATTCGGCTACGTTATCTAGTTCCAACTGTTCAAACCTCTTAGGGACCGACCAATTAATATCGTTTAGAGTAAATGGAAGAATGATCTTTACGCAAAATGTATATATTTTGTTATAATTGCAATTGGCCGTGGAAAGTATTATTTACAAATTCTTCCACTGCCACTCGCTCCCTACAAACACACACTCACACACTCGCACACACACACACATTCATTCATTCATATCTTTTAATCCTTTTAGTCAGATTACAACTATACAGGATGTTAAAATAATATTTTAAAAAATGCACTTTACAATATCACACTACACACAATATATCATGCACAAGAAGAAAAGCTAAGAAAAATGTAAATTATGGACAAACACATTTTAATCCGAAAAACACACACACTCACACAGACGGCACCTTAGTAAAAACGAATGGGTAGTACAGCAAAATAAAACGAGGATAAAGACGTTTAAGTTGCGAACAGTGGCAACAAGTGCCCGTATATGATTGGATCGTAAGATCTCCATTGTGTATCATTGGACATTTTGTTCCAGCATATACAACGTTTCAAGATAATTGCTTGCCAAATAAAGTGAGGTTCTTCATTGTACTTTTTGTCAGTGACTTAATACGATGTCGCTTGCTGCTTTACGGAGTTTCATTATTATTATTATTTATTATTAGTTTCATGCTCCTCACCGAGATAATATGCCACCGTTACAACTACCGAGTAACTATTGACAGCGTTATATATCTTCACTGAGGTAAGAGTTCATCAGGCTGGGATTACAGCCTCGTGAGTTGAGAACCTGCTTTCATACAGTAAACGGACAGTATACTTACAATAACAAAATCTTTCCAATTCTTGGGAATTGATTATAAACAAAACTAACATAACATCTGTGTTGGCTACGGTCATAAACTGTGGTCATTCCAGTCTTGTATATGCGGCGGTAACCGATATTATCGGGCTATATATATGTTAACGATTGAAACTGTTTTGTAGTTCAATTCATTGGTGAGGTGAGATGACAACATCAATCATTACAGACTATATTTAGGATATAAACGCCTGCGAGTGACATGACCAAGCAGTGAGGGAGAGGTAAGCACACCACAACCTGCCAGTAAGTGCCCAAAGTTTCATTTATCTCTATAGAGATAAGTTATGCAAGAAAGTTAAGTATTTGTAGTATCGCATTGATTGTTTTTAGTGTGACAATGTTATTCAGTCATTCATTCCCGTATAATATACTGCAAATGCTGCCTGAAAAATGCGTTGTGTGTTTCTGGAAGCACACGTATAAAGCTTAAAGCAAAACAGAAATTGGAGATAGATTAATCAAAATAGTTGTTTTTCTCGCTAATTCTTTGTCTATTTTATTAAAATATGTACAAATCAATCGATAATTTTGCATTTATCTGAATCAGAACGACACAGTTTTTTGCAATCTGTTCCAAACTCATTCGTAAACTAGTTGACTTTCTGAAATAACTTTAAGAAATTATTTCACTGTGCTATAGGTCTATGAATAGGAACTTCCTCCGATGAAA
>JANVCH010066668.1:0-10701 GCA_025505405.1 Epizoanthus rinbou
ATCTCAACTTATGCTAAACACTGATTCGATGTTTCATTCTGTCAAGCTGCAGCAGGTTAATCTACCACATGAAACTTGCAACCTGCTTATCATCATCCGTGAATCTTTGTTTCATAACTAAGCAGACACGTTAGTAAAAATAAGCCATACACAGTTGTAGTGACAAGAAGCTGAGCTGTTGAGTTGAGAAATATCTTCTCTCCAAGCTTTTCGGAGGAACGGTGTCTTTACATGTAAGTTGGCCGAGTACTCAAAAAAAAAAATCAATTATTTTTTTCTGGTAATAAAAAAAGATACAATTACTACAGAAATAAAACTGTATCGCTTGTTCGTATAAGTAAAAGAAATTATTATAAATCCTATTTTACTGAAAATCAAAAAAACACGAAGAAAACATGGCAAACTATTAATTCTTTTTTGCATAATAAAAAAAGCAAACAAAAGCAAATTATAGCACTTAAAGATCCCTCCCTGGACGGCCATTTGACAAATGATCCATCCAGACTTCCTCACATTCTCAATAATTTTTTTGCTACAGTAGGTGAAAGTTATGCCAATATTATTCCGAAATCCAAGACACACTTTACAGAATTTATTAAAGACATCGATCAACAAAACTTGATATTTGTCACTCCAGTCACAGCATTAGAAATAGATGATGAAATTTTATCTCTAGCAAATAATAAAAGCTATGGTTTATATTCATGTCCAATTTACTTGCTAAAAGCTTCTAAATATTTTATCAGTGAACATCTTGCAAAGCTGATGAATTTATCAATACAAACAGGAAAATACCCAACCAAACTTAAGATTTCTAAAATCTGTCCTATTTTTAAAGCCGATGATCAAACAGACCCAGGTAACTATAGGCCAACTTCATTACTTTCAGTCTTTACTGTCGTTCGAAAAAAAATATTGAAATTTCTTCCTTAAGAAATAGTATGAACTTGCACCAAAACTCTATTTCCAAACACAATCGATATCTGAAAAAATGAACTCCGAACTTAGTTTCCATTGTTTACTTTGTGATGAAGACTCACTTTCGGCTCATTGAGATGTGCGTCTCCGATCAGTTCGAGCAGACACATAAACAAGTACTTGATGCAAATGATGTGATGACAATAAGATTCTAAGAATTTTCTTTCTTTATGAAATCTTGAGAAATATACTCACAATGTAATTTTATAGCCTTAGCTTTCTCCAGAACTAAAACCATGAAGTTCGACGTGTTGCTCTGGTCTTTCGCTGTTATGTTTCTCGTGTTCTCAACAGTGGTGGAAGGTGGACCACTAGCTATAGACCGCCGTCAGCAGGCACATGCGCAGAGGGGAGGCGGACGGGGTAAGTACTCACCCTAACTTTATTAGTTGTCCAGAATAAAGTAGACGTAAATGTTCCTGACAAAATGAGCGAATTTATACAATCCAATTCAAATTGAAACACCTGTAAATGTCTTACTTGTAAACTGCAAAGAAGATATATCTTCGACTGTAAAATATTATTGTGCCATTGCATGCAAATACAGTACGTATTAAATTAGAGACAGTTAGACACATGGCGACACCAATAAACACACACACAAAGAAAGTGCTCTTCATCTTCGACTGAGCTAGGTTGACAATAGTGTTCAATATCGCTGTATTGCTTGTGTTGTTGCTGTCCTATATAGGCCAACGTCTATCATGAGCAGATGATTAATTCGCAAAATGTTTTTTAGGATATATTTCTGCAAATTGATTTTGGATTATCAGGCTTTGTTATCATAGGTATATTGTGAGCCATAATATTCTCTATTTTTCCTGTCGAATTTCCTTATCTTGGAATAGCAATCTATTTGCAGCTGATACACAGTCACAGAGACACAGACATGCAGGCAAAAATACAAGCAGACACAGGCAATTAGGCATGAAGACACACTCTACACTAGCATTCAGGCACACAGGCACACGTGCATACAGGCACACAGGCACACCGGCACATAGGCACACAGGCACACAGGCACACAGGCACACAGGCACACAGGCATACACATATACAGATAAGCAGTCTTGCAGACATTCAAAGATTCAGATCATTCAGAGATTCACATTTTCAAACGGTCGGGCATTCAGACATGCAGAATACGATATATGTTGTACTTTAATTTAATTATTTTGAACTGCCTATAACTAGCTTTCAATGAAAGGTTGGAGGATGGGTAGCGAGGGATGGGATGGAAAGGAAACGAGATATATTAACCTTCTCTTTTAGATGGTCTTCCCCCCCCCTTCCGTTCTAGGAGGGGGTTGATATAACCCCTCTCTTTACTTCTGTCAATTTTATATCGATTGAGATTAAACTTGGTAGGCAGTAAGTATTATCTTCCTAAAATATTAATCAATGGTTTAATTAGCTTCATCCATGCATACATTTGCATAATTAATTATTTATGCAGCTACCTTGGACATTTTTTGGCAAAAAAGAGCCATTACTTAAATCTTCAAACAATGGTGGAATTTATTAAAACCCAAATTAAACATGTTGTTGGTAACATGGAGACGTGGTGGCCTGTGGTCAGCACCTCGGACATGAGACCAAAAGGTTGATGGTTCGAGCCTGGCTGCTGGCACTCGCATCGCGTAATGTCCTTGGGAAAAACATTTACTTTAACAGTGCTTTTCCTCACCCAGGTGTATAAATGGGTAAACTCTGGTAGACTAGACAAATACCTGACAAATTGTTGAATGACAAACCTGATAAAATGCTGGGGGGTAACCCTGCGATGGACTAGCATCCCATCCAGGGGCGAGTACTCTCAGTCGCTTCATGCTACAGAAACCGGAGTTAAGCGCCGGCACTGATAAGCAATGTTGGCTTCTTCAATCCTAGATTGAAGGCAGGAATTTACTTTAGGTAAGATGTCTCCGTGTTAGAACAACATGCTAAGTCAATGTCCATTGATAACTTCTATTTTTCAGTGAACAATAAAGTTTCTCTATTTTGTTACTCTAAGTTGCTGTCTTTGGCACAGTTCACTCTTATATATTGTCATAGAAAAGTCACGGACTAAAGTCGGTAGAACAGAAACAAAAAGTTGTGGGGCTGTTACAATCCCCCCCCCCACTTCTAAAAAGAGGTTTAAAAAGATTAGAACCTGAAATCTGTTGGACTGACTAGCTTGGTCGACATTGTGACATTGCGCCATTCATCGGGGCCGTAATCCTAAAAGGATTGGTTCATGCTCACTATATATGGTTGCTGTCCATTGTATTTTATGGAAATACGTGTAATTCCTTTTCAATTATACAGAATCTAACTATAAAAAGAGGAGGTGTTGCCCTTGTGCGCCAATGCCTGTATTTGGGACCAGAATTGCTCCCCCTCAGGAGACAGATGCGCACAGTGGAGGCGAACGTGGTTAGTACTCACCCCAACCTTATATTGTGTACTTTGTACACAGGACAAATAATCAGAATATAGTAGACTTCATTGTTCCTTACAATATTCCTTACTCACATGCACATGTATCACCTGCAAATTTGACATTTACAAAGAAGATGGATTTTTGTTTAATAAACCATCTGACGCACAAAGTGAGATATACAATGGTTGATGTCGCATTAGAGTTTACACTGGTGCAACTAATAGTTTAGAAGCAAAATGTCGGTGTTTAGAGTTGTTTAGAATTCAAAATGTCGAACACTTAGGGCAGACAGTAGCATACATTAATGATACCCTATTTACATTAACTACACATTTGAAATTATCATATAATTTTCTATGTAGTGATACTCCACAACAATTACAAAACAGAAATCGCTTTGCACGTGTGATGCCTGATCACGTCCCCAAATATCGTTTTAGAATTTTGGATGAAAGGTTGGATGATGGGTGGGGGAGGAGGCGAGGGGTGCGGAAAGAAAATCTAGCAAAAATAAAATAGGAACCTGAAATCTGATTGGCTGATCCATTGAACTTGTCGCCATGACCCACGTTTATAAACGCACACAAAGAAACGAACTTTCTTGAAGCAAAAGGAAACTTCCAAACAAATTTAGAAAGCCCAAAATTTCAAGTTTGTTTTCTTTGTCAAATATGCAAAGCGGTAGAAGATGTCGATAATACGAACAGACCAGTAGAGATAACAGAAAATTAATCTTACCGGCATGCCATTCAATTAGTCTCGGCAGCGACTACACTAAGGCCATTTTTCTGGCCAGCAGTTCTCTATTTATTTCCTGTGTTCTCTTTTGCTTGAGTATTTCGCTCGATCGTACCGATGTTATAGCCAAATAATGGCCACATTTTTCCAAGCCCGCGTTCTTTCAAAACTGATATGTAGTTGTACTAGAGTTGAGTGGCAGTTTTACAAATCAGATTTCGTTACCGTACTCTTCCCCCCCCTTAATTGTCCTCCTTTCCACCAAGTATTCCTCAAAAACTTCAAATAGAGATCTATGCCATTCAAAGGGGCCATAACCCTGACAAATTCGTTGATGTTTAGTAAATACAGTTGGTGTCCATTGTAATTCAGATGGAATTACGTCTAATTCCTTTTCAATTCTGCAGATTGGAAATGTTGCCCATGTCCTGAGAAGTTCCCTCTTCTTCTGCCCAGAATTGTCACCGCTACAGCTGGAAAACAACCTTGGTAAACCAAGTTATAGCGTCTATTGCTGATACGATTATTTCCTGTGTTTAAAGGGCATTAGTCTCACATGAAATGACATCGTAAATGTATTATTTTATCTGATTCATTTCTTGTCGATCTGATCACTGTATATGTGATGCAGATTTTGTTGTTCATTGCTTTTGAGCTCTATCCTCAGGCCACTGCTAATATTATTAGAAATATGAAATTCTGCTGGTGACTGGCATGACGTGGAATAACGCGTTGCACTTCTTGTTTACTGTAGTTCTCCTACATCGACGTGTCTGTAGTATAATAGAAATAATAAAATATTTATATAGCGCGCATATCCATTAATTGTTCCTGGCGCTTTACAATACTAATGTAAAGTTCGATAAAATGATATAAAACTATGAAAATAAAACTGGTATTATTATCGATAAAATTATTAAATTACATCAGGAATTGCTGAGAAAATGCTTGAAAAGATGTGTTTTAGGGATTTGTTAAAAAATGCTAAGTGAAGCGCTTTTCTTGAGATTAAAAGGCAGGGAATTCCATAGCGTGGGCCCTGCTACACAAAAGGATCTGTCACCATAAGTCTTTAGTCGACACCTTGGCACTGCTAAGAGTAATCACTTTCAGCCCCTCCCCCCCGCCCTAACCCGACCTCAAAATTTTGCCGTTCGACCAATCGCCAAAATCACTAATTAGACGTTGTGTTAGGTTTGCAAGGTATTGTGGGTAAATGTGCAGCCGCCATCTTATTTCTTACCCTCTCTAACATAAAACAAGTATAGACTACAATAATTTTAATATAGTTGGTGTAATTTTAAAAGGTTTCACCAACTTAAAAAACGCTGTGATGGTGATGATAATGATAACGTTTCAAAAATAACAATGAATTAACGGCAATAAAAGGAGGACGAAGAACAATTATAGCATATAAGATATGCCTAAAATACGAGAATGCAACTTTTTAATTATAATAACACCGTGTTTAATACTGTAGATTTTGTACAACAAAATTAAAATAAGAAAGTGCAAATGCAATGATTTGTTTAATACTGTAGATCTCGCGGGTCTTCTCAAATTAAACATTTAGTGCAAATGCAATGATTTCTATGGAATTTCACATACATTAATTTTTTTTAAAACAACCGCGACTCTCAGGCTATGTTCACACGGTACTGGACGACTTTTCGACCGGCTGAAAAAATTGACCGGACATTTTGTTCACACGGAACTGATCAATCAGGTTGAACGGTTAGGCGTCTAAATTTTCGTACGATTAGCTTGGTTCCGTGTGAACGGAATACCTAAGCGCACGAATTTTTGACCGGTCGAAAATTCGCCCGGTACCGTGCGAACGTAGCCTCAGTAACAAATGTTGTTGTGCTTGTAATGCTGCCTATAGCGTAACGAGTCCCGTGATTCCATCGTGGCATCGTCACGTGTGTCCCTCACGCTAGAGGGAGTGCTGTTATTGGTTACAAGTCGAATCCTTTAACCAAATAATATTCAAATTATTATATTGTTGTGATTTTCATCACCATCATCATCATCAACTCCGTCGTCGTCACAAATACTATTACCATCATCAAGACCCCATAATGGTCAATATTATCGTTATTGTAATCGTAATCGCTAACGTTTATATCATTGTCATTTTGTATTGCTCATTATCGTCATCGTCATCGTCATCGATATCATTACATTATCATTATCATCATATATAATTTTCGCCATCATCTATGTAATCACTATCATAATCATCGTCATCATCTCATTTTCATTTTCAGTCTCAGTGAGACCGAGCACACGCTACTTATATTCGTTGCTTAGTAACAAACACGGCGATCTGTGGAACGTTAACATTTACATCGAGCCTCATATCGCGGACGCAATACATGGCATACGAATCGCCTATTTGAGAGATGTTTCAATTATTAACTGTTCATGATCAGGTTCATTGATCGTCCTCTGATTGGTCCAGTAATTTTAAGTTCCTCTGGACGTCTCTTACAAACTGTAGAAATTGAGGCAGCCTTTCCACAATTTGCTCAGGTTCCCAGTCGCCTTGTTGCAGAGATTTGTCCCACTCGTCACAGTGTAAGTGAATATCAACCTATTGGACGAATGAATCTTTGTTGTGAACAGCTTAATGGTTCTACCATTTGATTTGATGTATAAGTAAAAGAGCGTATAGGTGCGTGTGTGTGTGCATGTGCGCGTGCGCGCGTGTATTTGCGTTTGCGTGTGCTTTTGCGTTTGCGTTTGCGTTTGTCATTGCGTTTGCGTTTGTGTTTGTGTATGTGTATGAACATACAAAAGAGATGAACAGAAGGATTACACGACAGACTGTATTTAATTGATATGTTAACGAGCACATTTAAATCGGACATCGCAAGTCAATCGGGTGTGTTTTTCGCCACGAAGTGAATAATACAGATGTTTTGAGAGGGGATTTCAAAGATCTGGAATGAATGACAGATTACAAATAAAATACATATATCCACTCGCCATTTTATTTGTTTTGATAGTTGACCGTCCGGGCCTGGGAACGGCAACTCACTGATCTTACACTTGATGATATGTAAACCAGGAATATTATAAATATAGCTTCCAGTGGTGATCGACTTCTTCAAAGGAGGAAACCTAACTCACGTGTTTCCCTGGATCGCGGCCTTTCTCTGTGGTTTCTTTTTCCTTGCACACAGTAAGGCTGAACGGTAAGCCTGCACAGTCGTAGGAGTACGTTCTGCGAAGACTTCGCCTGTTGTAGCACAACTCAAAATCGTCTAGTTCGGGCGGGAGAATCAATTTGCCATTCTCAATGCGCACTTGAGAGAGATAATCTGCTATAATTTGATCCTCTTCTCTCTCGTGATCCGATTGATGGGCGGTTGCATCTCGTTCGCCTGGTAAAGGCAAAGTTTCACTGATTAAACTTAGAAAATCTACCAAAATAATCATAAGTATTAGTAATCACATGATTCCGAGTGCAATTTGGAATAAATTAACACGAGTACATTTTTCAAAGACTAACGAAAAATTGCACGAGCCTGAAAGGCGAGTGCAATTTGTGGTCTTTGAAAAATGTACGAGTGTTAATTTATTCCAAAATTGCACGAGGAATCATGTGATTAC
The DNA here is from genome assembly GCA_025505405.1 of Epizoanthus rinbou. Lineage (NCBI taxonomy): Eukaryota > Metazoa > Cnidaria > Anthozoa > Zoantharia > Epizoanthidae > Epizoanthus > Epizoanthus rinbou. Next base: position 7,760 of record JANVCH010066668.1, read on the forward strand.
TTGTTAATAATATGCATACAATAATTGTTGTCACGATGTTTGTTTATTTCGTGAAGATTCACGTGCTTTGCTGCAAATATTTCATTGGTTCAAATTACAAGTTCAATTGCGCATGATCAGTCAATATATTCTCAATGTTCTCAAAGTGGAACAAGTTCAAAATCAATGAAATCGGCAATGAATGAAATGTGTTCTCAGAACTGCCTGCTTATCACTTAAAAGGAGACTTTGAAAATATTGTCTCAAATGTTCATTCGCTGCCAGGCTTGATTTCAGGTGCTGGGTTTCCCATTTTGAATGTGACTTGACAGTTGTTGAAGGAATTCATGTTCGTGAAGCTCTTCCGTTGGTTTTGCAAATTGCAAGGAGCAAAGTCAAACGGATTGAAGTTGGACTGAGAATTGTCTAGACTTGACCTGTTAGCTTGTGTTACTGAACTGCTACTTCTAATGTCAGTACAACGTCCAGAACTTATGCCATGACAAAGGTGTCGCTGTTCAAACTTTCAAACTGTCGCTGTTCCGCTTCGTCATAGTCGTCAAGTGATTTCTCGCTTCTGTGGCCTGTCACTTTAATAACAGAGCATCGCTCGAATCCTACAGTCTTCAATTTCTTCACAAGTGTCTTTCTTCCGCTGTGGTTCACAAAATTCTCGCTTGAGTGTTCGAGTGATGTTCCCTGGATGATGTTCTTCATCATTTGGTTTATCTTGTTAACACCCATTGGCTTCCTTTTGAACCAAACTCGCGAGTCGACATCAACATTTGCAATACAGGAGAGATACAGTGCACCTTTGCCTCGATCGAAGCTCAGGTGGACGACGAGATAATAATTCTTTGAACAATGCAACAAGACATCTCTCTTCACCGGTTGCAAACATCTTTGGCAGAAAGCTTTGGGGTTTTGCTGACAGCCCGGACTGGCGTGTTTTGGTTGGATTTTCTACGAACTCCACGAACTCTGTGTTGTTGTCATCGACACCAAAGGCAAAGTCGTCAAGTCGCATGCTGTAGTGCTCTTGGCGGCCACGAAGACCAAAATACTGGGTCAAAAGCCACCATATGGTCTGGGTCAGAACCTGTGGACTATGCTTTCCGAGTTGGTTGCTCTTCCAGAGCTCCTCTTCTTCACTAGCTGTTAGACCGTCGGACTTGTTTGGCCGTTTGCCTTTGCCTTCTTGCCGGAGAGCCCGAGCTTTGCCTTCCAGGACCTGTTTGGACTCTAGGAACTCTCTGTCTCGTAGTATGGAAAGTTTGTACCCACTGTTCTTCAAGTGGCGGTCAATAGAAGTAACCATTACTCGAAGGCTGTCAGGTTCGTACTCATCGCCGTCTTGTTTACGAACTGAGGCGTAAAACTCCTCCAGGATGCGGTTCAGCGCCTCCGGTTCGTATGTTTCAATGTTTTCATTGTGTCCTTTGTGCTTTGCCCATGTCTTCCACACTTTTACCCAGTTGTTTGTACTTTGCTGAGTGTTCTTGTTAGTCGCATTGTCTTTCAATTTCTGAATTAAGTTTGTATCGCACACGCCAAATCTTGCCGCCATTTTGTTTTGCCGGCACTCAATTTCAAAATTTGCACTCAATTTCAAATTTCTGCACTCAATTTCAAATTTCTGCACTCAATTTCAATTTTCTGCACTCTGTTCGGATTTAATTGACAGGCTCTCAGCCAATCAGAATTTAGAAATTATTGTATGCATATTATTATGAGAGAAACAAAGTGAATCTTAGTTTTCTCTTGGATTTTGAAGTGTTCTTTATCTTTATTGAGCTTTCATTGTTCTAATGTGGCATTCACATTTCTATTGTTCTCCAGACAGATGGATTGGTATACATGTACTGTCCCAACAACAGCTCTGTTCTCCAACATATTTATTCATTACATCAGCATTATATTTTGAACTTCACATTATAGTACTGTACTAAACCTTAGTTTGTATTCATGAAAAATTATCATTTTTTTCAATGTCCTTACTCAACAAATTCTGTAATAAACAGCTTTTACTTAATTATACTTCAGTCATTTTAGAACTATCATAATGCTTAAAGTTAGTGCTGCATGATTAATACACTTGTACTACTTTACAGCAAGTACATGTAAAAAGTGTAATCTCCTTCAGGTATCGACCACCTGATGTACTGCTGGGATCCAAAGACTACACAACTTCACTAGATATGTGGTAAGTGAAATAATTGCAGTGGAATAAATTAACAATAAATTAAGGTGGCACCAAATCCACATGGTGTAATTTTTTTAAAATCTCCTAAATGTTTCTTTTTTTTACTGCCAATAAGAATAAAACAATAAAAAATGGGGGTCACTGTGTTCATTTTTGAGAAATATGCGTTCAAATGTCAAAAATAAGGTGTTTTTGAGGTCCTATATGGTTGCCATGACAACTGTAGTAACCATGAAACAAGATTTATCTATAAGAAGAAGAGTTGCTCAATCACGGGGTCATAACAACTAGCAGTAAGCTGCTCTGGTGGACAAGTAAGCCATTAGTTAAAATTGGTGGTGCAAAAAAATGGAAAAACAGGTGGGATCCACCTTAATTTGATCTAGAGTTCCATCCAAAATGGAGACGAAATGATTAATTCTCCCTGCTTAGAATCATTTTATTTTATTAGTTGTGCACAAAACTATTAAAAAATTTGAAACAGCTGAATGTATTCCACAAGCTTACTCTTCTTAAATTATCAAGAAATGAGAATGTCAACAGAACGATCAATCATTTGAATCTTTCTCAGCATTTGCAACCAATTTGTGATCTATGATGTGTTTAAAAATGTAGTAGTCAGTAGCTCAGCAATGATATGTGTAACCTACTGCAAGAAACCAAAGAATGTAGAAAGCCTTAACTACTTTGAAATGTTTTTTCAATTTCATGTTTATAAAACCTGCGGAAATCCTGGTGGAATTTAAATCCAAGCAGGAGG
>JANVCH010066679.1:0-10701 GCA_025505405.1 Epizoanthus rinbou
CACGAAAAGTGATCACGTGCACGATTTATTTGTGGTCAGCTGCCAGCGAAGAGCGAAACACACTTGTCATGCGCTCTACAAGAGCTTCGTGATCGCCGTGTCCGTCCGACAGCAAGAAGTCTCTGTAGTTTTTATGTCAAAACATCGTCAAACATTCTGCGAGTTAAGCGGAGGACCTTGACTAAAGTAGTTCGCAATGATTGCCAACCGTTTGTGGTCGTTTGCAAGCATGCTTTGCCCTGCGGTTTGCGAAATATGAGGAGTTGTTCTCCTAAGATGTCAAAATCGAAATCCATGTTGGACGTTGGTCGATCGCCGAGGGCATACAATCTAGCAGTGTGGCAATAATCCTGTCTTCCACCTAGTGACTTGCTTGATCAGCTTCTATCAATTAATTGCACGCATACAGTGGCAGCAGATCGAGCGCAGGAGTCCAACATGTAGAACATGCATACAGTGAATCACTGAATGTACCTGTATAAACCAGAGATCGATCTGATTTGTGGAGCCGAATCGACTTTGAATCTGTATAAACCAGAGATCGATCTGATTTGTGGAGCCGAATCGACTTTGAATTTCGCCAAGAAAGCTGTATTGGGAAATATGTAAGTTGTTATACAAGTAGGCGATTCTAATTCTTCGTTTAGTATGTCTAACTTACGATTGTCTAACTTACGATTGTTTTTAGTACAATATCTTTGAAACATATATATAACAAGAGCTTATCCCAAAACGCAGAACATTTCAACCTGATTCAAATACTTTCCAAAGAGAGAGACGGCGATATCTAATTAGTCATTTTTAACATTGTAAATAACTCGGAATTCAGTTTTTAAACTGCCATGAGTATTAATAAAGATTATTATTAAATCTGCGATCCATAATCTACAGTAGTACAAAGTTAGATGCGCCAGGGCTTTTCATCCTTTCTCAAGACTCTCTTTAGCAATATAACTAATTTTAAGTTTTCTTATTGGAATTGGACAAGAGTCAATATATAAATGACTAATACTTTTCCTATAGAATCTACAATGATGCAGGAGACGTCTTACCCTGTAAGCTATTAGCTTCAGCTGCGCCGTCTGGATCATTTCCAGGTGTTCTACACATGCGCGGACTGTTTCGTCACTGCCAAACTTGCTGCTTCCATCTTCACCACCTCGAACTGCATCTCGTGAGTTTGCTGCAGAAACAACATGTATATATCAAGGGAATGCCTCAACAAAATATGTCTACTCCTTTCCCAACATATATAAAAAACATCCTCATAACAATCTATAGAAGGTCTCGATCATTCATGCACAATTAATGGTAATGGTAATGGTAATGGTATTGGTAATGGTAAATGGTATTATTTTAATGGTAATGGTAATAGTAATTGGAATTATGGTAATGGTAATGTAATGGTAATGGTAATGGTAAATCGTAATGGTAATGGTAATACGCTAATGGTAATGGTAATAGTAATAGTAATTGTGATGGTAAATACGTAATGGTAATCGTAATGGCAATGCTAATGGTAATGCTAATAGTAATGGTGATGGTAAATACGTAATGGTAATGGTAATGGTAATGGTAATGGTAATGGTAATGGTAATGGTAATGGTGATGGTAAATACGTAATGGTAATGGTAATGGTAATGGTAATCGTAATGGTAATGGTAATGGTAATGGTAATGGTAACGGAAATGGTAATGCATGTGAAGAACTTATAGCCCCAAGGAAAAGGTAAAGGGAAAATAAACTATTTTGCACGTGTCATGCACGTATTTTTGCCCTCACTTCAAACATTCTTAGTGAAGAACCTTCATTAAGTGAAATAAGTGCAAGCACAGAAGCAGTGATCGGAGCACGTGGCACATCAAATCGTACCACAAACTGTGAGTGTCTTTATGGTGTCTAGTTCTTTATCTTAGCTATTCATAACTCTCAAGCATGATGCATGGTAAAGTCCACAATTAGGTGGATATTATCTGGAATGAAATACATGGATGAAAGATTCCACTTATTACTGCACTGCTATAAGCGTAGTAGGGTTAAGGGCCCCTCTGAATGGGCCGGCCTGTTTAAATAAAGTGTCTACAAGTAAATAACATCAACTATAATATTATGGCGTCAACGCTACGAGCAGGCAGTACATGAGGTCTGAAACCTATTGTGACCCGATAAACGAAAGTATAGCATTCAGTGATAAAATAACACTTTTATCATCCCCGTGAATTTGGCCTGTAGCATAAGTTATGGATCCTTGTTTCTTGTCCATTATCATTATCATGATCACGGTGTTTGGACGATAACAAGAGATCAGACACTCGTTCTATAATGTACGATACAGATCGAGCTAACAAGGTTAATATGAAGTGTATACTTTTTTGGTAAAAGTTCTGTATGGTTAGGTTAAGATATGTTCCAAACGCTGTCTATCACACAGTTACCATCTACCGAACTGCCATCAATGAGTACATGGTCCATACTGACCATATATTTCACTCTTTACATCTACACCACCCCCTCGGGTTCTATCACACATGTACAAACTTACTGAGCTGTCATGAGGGAATCGTCTACACTGACAGGATGATTCACTCATTACACCTACACCCACCCCCCTGGTTTTCCTTATTCCAGTTACAAACCTGCTGAGCTGCCATCAGGACACGGTCCATACTGACAGTATGTCTCACTCTTTACACCTGCACCACCCCCCTGGTAACTTGACACAAGTACGTTGGGATTTCTCACAGAAGAAGTGATATGCTCGTGTAGCCATGGCAAAACATGACCAAGTACAACCATGTTCGTAACACGGACGGCCATCTGTGAAAATATAAAATGTAATATTAATTATTTAATACGCTACATGTACCGCAAAAATGTCAGATAAAAGGGTCTTGTAGACTTATTGCAAGTCAAATTCACTAGTAATAGTCAATCGTAAAACCCCAGTAACGAGTGCTCACGAATCGCTTGGGAACCATTCCAAAAATACAATTGACAAGTAAGATAAGGACTGCTGCATCAGAATGACTGTCACTACGATGGGTGCTGAAAACACAGACCTATTTGTGGTATCACCATCTTGAAAATCTAGCAACCATACATAAACTACAATTGTCAATATAATAAAATTATGAAGTTACTTCTCGTAGTCGAGTCGTGGTCCATGATCTCTTATTGCTGAAGGGTTCAATCTGGAACTAAGGATATTCTTATTCCGGAATTGAAATACACGGAATACATTCTGGCCATTCTGGTACCTGGAACAGAATACACAGAATGTATTCCAGGTATTCTGGAATAGGAATAGCTCCCGAACGAATGCTTATTTTGATTTATTCTTACTATTTTTATTCCGGAATAGGAATACACGGAATACATTCTCGCCATTCTGCTACCTGGAACAAAATACACATAATGTATTCCAAGTATTCCGGAATAGGAATAGCTCCCAAACGAATGCTTATTCCGATTTATTCTGACAATTTTTATTCCGGAATAGGAATACACGGAATACATTCTGGCCATTCTGCTACCTGGAACAGAATTCAAAGAATGTATTCCACGAATTCCAGAAAGCTCCCAAACGAAAGCTTCTTCCGATTTATTCCGATTATTCTTATTCCGGAATAGTGCCAAACGAACACACCCTAAGTTTCATTGCCATGCCCAAAGCTAATTTTAGCAATTGTATATTTAGTTTTGAAATGAGATACCATGAACATTGAGAAAAGTATGAAACTCTTCACTGTATATTCATCAAAGTTTTATCTAAATAGGTACCATTTAAATGATTTGTTTTTTTGCCCATACATGTACATGTAATTGAGAAGTTGTGATATCTGGTGAGTCAGTTTTGAAATGCACTGAGGACTCAAAGGTTATTTGCTAATTAAAACTGCTTACGGCTTGCGTTGTTGGCTCGCAGCTCCCTGGACTGTTTAACAGCTTGGACAACGTTTCACAGGAAGGTACATAGCGTCCTAAAGGAAAACGTTTACGAGGAATGTGTGAGGCACAACATGTCAACCCAAAGATTCCAATGTCACGGTACTGCGATTGATCCATTCAAAGTTGATATAGTATGGGGTTGCCATGATAGAGGATGGCTTTAGCTGACATTTTGAGCACTTTCAACAGAGCAAAAAGATGGGAATCCGCTATGTATATGTAAGTGAAGTTGGGATTTATATTGTGTCTGGATAATCTATTAGGATCAGGGCTCAAATAGAGCTACATCTTTGCTTTAAAATTGATAGAAATAAATATGGAGAAAAGTCAAACAAATCATTTTCAAGATCGGTGTCTAAATCCAATCTAATTCCCTGGTGAACACTTTGTGTATCACACTCACCGCTGACTGTTTAGTCATGAGGTATTAGTGATGACTTTGCTTGTCTGTCCAAAGCTCATTGTCATTACATTGTCAAAGCAGCTTTTTGACGAATACAATTTGCGAGAATTTTGACGCAGGGTTCGTACATTTTTGACCTTCTGAAATTCCATGACTTTCCATGACTTTTTCCATGACTTTCAAGAATTTTCCATGACCTAATTTTTCACCATTTTTTTCTCGACACTATTAAAAACTATTCTCAGCTTGAGCTTTTTCTGATACAGTAACCCAGATCAAGAAAGAAATTGGCAATACTTTGAGAATTTACCCATAATTATTGCTTAGAACTAAAATGAAAGATGTTACAATTTGGTATTTATTACTAGTCATGAATAATGTACAAAATGTGGATTAAACATTCAGCTCCATGTTTTCATGACTTTCCACGACTGGAAAACGAAATTGTAAATTCCATGGCTCTCCAGGTTTTCCATGACCCGTACAAATCCTGTTACGCGTGTTGAGTACTGGCGTCCTTTTTCCTCTCACGTACACACCATCACGTAATGCAAATGACAATGACAATGCCGATGACATGACAATGCAACGAGTTTCATCTCTCACTGGTTTACATCTGTCACACGACTGTCTGATTGGTTGTCTGTATTATCGTAATTGTTGCAGCAACAGATTTAGCCAATCGCTAGGTTTTCCTATCATCACATTGTCATTGTCATTGCATTTGCATCAATCTCTGGACAGTCAAGCGAAATCGTCTTTATACCCTAGAGACGGTCTTGTAGATTTATCGAAATGAATCAATTGAGTAAGCAATGATAAATTAGTAAGGCAAGAAGTTCCAATTGATGTTAGCTCTTGGTACTTGGATGGGATTTCGGATTTCCTTATCGTAAACTGCAACAAATTGGTTTGTTAGACTAAAATACCATTGTAATAAAATACACAAGAATTGAAAACCGGCATATTTACAAATATACAGGTAAATTTTCAAAATTACACAATATTACAAGAAATAGATTTCCTGCTTCTTTCTACGAAGTTGCTGCAAGAAGGCATGCCTACAGTACAATGCAATGGATAATCTTATAGCATACTTAGACAGGCAGCTTTTCTTCACGTTTGAAGAGATGGCTAGTGGAGAGATTTGAGCACTGCTGTAATACTCGAGTCCTGCTGTTATTTCCAGTACTCACTTGTTGATCTCAGTGCGCTGTAGTACCAATTTGGAAATAAACAGTTTTTGCATTTGCATTTTCGAGTGTCATTACCACCCTGGTGCAGAGAAATTCTACAAAGAGTCCAGTGGTGGCATGAGTTTCCTGTAAGACTGAAACGTGGCGCTACTTGCTTTGAGAGATCTACTTTGAGTGTTCAATGGCCTAAACTATTACCATCCACCCTCACAACAAGTTTATTTTTGATTGTCAAAATTTCGTTCAATTAAAATTAACCGTCAAACAGCCTAAAATATTAACCATCAATCGTCAAAAATCAATTTTTTAACCATAAAGCGTCAGAGGGCATCCCCATCAAGACCCTCTACTTTCTATTAACATATCAAATATGAGAAGTTTTTCATCACATATACAAAGGTCTACAAACACATCACGGTCTTGATTTTCCTTTGTGTTTGCTTGATGAATAATTGATGAGTTGTATAAAGACTAGTCAAGTCTTGTCTGGATTTCACGCCATTGCTCTCTAATCACAATCACAAATACAAATTTCTCACTAGTATACCTGAAGAATCAACAGTATTGCATCTTTGTGATACTGACAATTGATATCGACATCCCATAATACGTCCAGCAGCCTCCTCTGCCTTATAATGTGTATAGAGTGTTCGATGTAGCGCCACCTGAAGCAACTCGTCACTGACACCACACGTTTCCAGGCCAAGGAGATTGTCACCATACTGCTGAACAAACTTGTATATCACCTAAATGAAAGTATAAATTATGTAAATTAATTTTCAATAATTGATGAATAATCGCACACAAAAGGTAAGTTAAGTCAACTTCTGCGGCAATAAAAACAAAGAGGAAGGAGTAAAAGACAGCACGTGGGAGAAAAATCTATGGTCAGAAGCCGGAGCTCTATATGCAAGATGGGTGGTGGTAAAAAGAAGAAGTAGAAAGTGAAAGAGAAGTGTAGAAAAGGTGGCTAAAATAGTTAATAATTAAGCAGTCGGAAGGGTACGGGAAGAACTTATGAGAATATCAGATTTAACGTAGCTGAACAAGTTTGGCATACAGACACATGTCTTAACTTACTTGAGCAAGTTTGGCAGGCAAATCTCACTTAAGTTACTTGAACCAGTAATTGGGAAGTTTCATATCATTCTCTAAACTTTTTTCTGATTAATTAAAATTATATTACATTTCATAACCAAAGAATATTAAATAAAACAACTTTTTTTGAGTGGATAACGTTTGTTTGGATGAACCTACCCAAAAACATGCTAGTCAAGGTTTCATACATTTGAGGACTTTTGTAATAATTTGTTCTATGAATCAACACTAAAGTCATTTCAGTATATATTACTATAATAATATTTTTAATCACATTCATATACACGCCATCCGGCCAAAGTAGTATAGGGTGCATGAAATTAGCCCCTTTTTGGCGGGGGAATCTCATTAACGTGCGGGGAAATAAATTAGTGTAGGGATGACATCATGGCTCATGAATAAAATGCGGGGGAATAAATTAGTTCTATTGTCTTCTATCTCATGAATAAAATGAGGTGGATTACATTATCTCTTTTGTTCTTCACATGAATATATGGCGGGCTATTCTATTTTCTATGCAAATCATCAACGGTTTTTTCAACTTCTCAGAATTTAATTTATTCAAGTTGCACTCTTTATTTTAAGGCTGTTATGTGAAAAAGATACTTGCTTTATAAACAAAAACGTTCTTTACAACTTAGGAAATGGCTGAAATCACAAGGTGGTTCTATTAAAATGCTGAATAAAGAAGAATCTGTTGTTCTATTCAATGACTGTGTTCAGTGAACATCTATTTGCATATTCAAACTCTGGTTCTTACATAAATAACTTTAACTTACTTGAATAAGTTTGGTAGACAGTTCTCTCTTAACTTGATGTGACTGTTCCACTTTCGCTTCATCCACGTCATTAGCACAAGTTACATAGCCTGTATCCATTCTGTGAGGTCTCTCATCTGAGCACAGAACCTTACAAAGGTGACAAGTAAACGCCACAAGCCTGTTGATGCTACAGACCAAATCAATCAAAGAACCAGAAACTGGCAAAAGTCTATTTTCTGATACTTGCGCCTGCTCGCCGATGGCCATTGATGTTGTTAAGGAAGCTGGCGCACTGAAAGCTTGCTTACTGATATGACGACCACTCTCGTTTTCAAATGCACATTGCACTTCCAAGTTTTCCGAGTCAGTGCTCCCCTCACATTCATCTGTTCTACTCGTTCCTGAATGTACGGTATCCGTACTGGAGCAACTGATGAACTCACTGCGTGATATTAATGACCCAGGAGAACTTCTACAGCTGTTGTAATCAGTAGTGCTAGAGAGACTTACAATTTCTGATCCTGGTTGTTTAACTTGCCGTATTTGTGGAGATTCCTTAACAGGGCATGCAGGTATTATCTGTGCCTTTGGCGCAACTACAACGTGAGATCTAGCAGTACTTTCTTTCTCTGACAGTGTTACCACTTGATCTTTCATCGAGTTGTATTTCATTGCAGATGTCGATGAAGTCTTCTGAGCTTCTTTTTCGATTACACAAACAACGTCTTCAATTTCAGTAACAGGGACGTTGCTGGCTTCAATGGGGCACTTATCACATGAATAATCTGCACAGGTATCATGGGCGTGGGAGGTTCTCTCTCTTTGACCAGTACTCCCTAATGAGATGGGGAAATTAGTTTGATTTGTTTCAGTGTTGGGTGGAACATCTCCAGCTTTCACTTGAGATTCACCAGTTTTGTTCTCTGGCTGAACCTCAGCGGAACACTTCGATTTTACTGACAAACATGTTTGTTCTTGTTTTTCCCTGGCCCATTGATCCTCAATGAAATGAAAGGAATCTGATGAACATACCGAATCGTCATCCGTTTCTGATTTGGTTCCATCATCTGCATTGGTATCATTTTGGTATGGAGTGTGCTTACCATCAGAATGAATTTCCAAATCCCCTCCTCTTGTAGTTAGTACAGAGTCTGTTCTTGAAGATTCCACAGACTCGCTTGCCTGTTCAACATGTTTACTTTTCTCCTTCGTGAAACTTTCATCTTCTAAATCCTTCACTTCCTTGTCTGAGTCAGCTTTCACTGACCTTTCTCCAGGTTTACTACGCTTTCGATACTTTACCACTGACCGTTCTCGATATCTGTGTACATCTGCAGTCACTGTGCATGATGCTGCTAACTCTTCTTCATCTGTACTACTGTCACTAATGTCAAATACTGCACTTCGTCCCTTGTGTGCCAAGTTTGAAGTAGAAGGTTCTTGTGTACCATGAGTGCCAGTCTTTGAAGCTAATTCCCCTGTTGATTTGCACTTGGTGCCGTACTCATCACATACAATCTTGTCCTTTCCAGTTACCTGTGACATTACAAAAGAGTTTTGGTCAGCGTGTACTTTACAATATTATAAAATTTAGACGAGATATAACGCGCGCACTGATTGGCTGAAAGCCGTTTACCATAACTTGATGGAAAACGTGGCTTCGTTTTTTATAAAAGAAATAGAAAACATTTCACGTGTTTTCAATTTATTTAAGGTAAAACTCACTCGCCTTCAGCTCGCGCTACCACAACTATTTCTTGTTCTCCCAAACTTGCACTCGTGTTACCATAACTCACCTTCGGCTCGTACTACCACAACTATTTCTTGTTCTCCCAAACTTGCAATCGTTTTACCATAACTCACCTTCGGCTCGTGCTACCACAACTATTTCTTGTTCTCCCAAACTTGCACTCGTGTTATCATAACTCACCTTCGACTCGTACTACCACAACTATTTCTTGCTCTCCCAAACTTGCACTCGTGTTACCATAACTCAATGGAAAACACGGAAATGTTTTCTATATCTAAATAACTATAATGTACGTTACCGTACTGTATCATACCATACCATATTGTAATGTAACGTAACGTACTGAACTATACTGTCCTCTACTGTGACATTCAGGCTAGATTTCTCACTACATATTTATAACAATTTAATAAACAAATTATGATTCTGTTGACATACAAATCTTACCACAACATTCTTCGTGCATAATCCAACGTTCCATGTCCTCACCAGTTCCTTTTAACATACATGTATGTCAGGCTTTAGACAATTACATACATGTACCCTCGATTAATACTAAATTTTCTCTCTTCAGAACGTATCACGGTTCTAAATACTACGATTAGCAGTTGACTATGACACGACTGAAGCTTCAAGACAATGTTTTGTGGTTGAAACTGTCTCGTTGCCAAGGGCAACATTGCTAGTATTGCACACATTTTAGGTATTCCTACTGATGATTAGTTAGTGTTACTGGTTCGTGTTTTATTTCAGCGACATGTAGTTGTCTGTTCAAATGTAATTGCTAGTATCCAGAGTTCACTGAAACAGCAGGGACCATGAAACTAATCGATTTCTGATCCTATATTGCTTATGATCCGCTATATTCGACTTTAATTTGGTACTCCATGATCAGATATTATCATGAAGCGCATAGCCACATGCCGAAGTATCGAAACAAAACACAGCTCACGGGCCTCACGGAATATTTCTCACCTTTATCATTGACAAGGTCATTAGATTGATGCATTTCTATTGGATTCTAGCAATGTTACCCTTGACAATGAGACAATGATTGGTTCTCTTACATGTGTACAGCTCAGTCTTGATATCTCATGTTTCAATGAGCCAGCATGCAACAGCTAACCTATACATGTAAGACACTCTTTAAAGTGAAAACGTATGATGGTAGAAACGTCTGTTTGTGTACATGTAGTGATAGAAATAAACAGCAATGCATAAATGCTTTGTAGCATATTCAAATTCACTAATTGGAGGCACTGCAAACAAGGAAACCATGACAAAGAGATAATCCATGCATGACAAGGATTCTGGATTTCAACCCTTTGGATTCTGGATCCCAAGATTAACAATTCTTTGCATCCGGATTCCGACCCTCTGGATTCCAGATTCCATCTTTATGGATTCTGGATTTCATTCCTTTGGATTCTGGATTCCAAAACCGAAAATTGGCTGGATTCCATCTTCAGGATTCCATCTTCAGGATTCCATCTTCAGGATTCCATCTTCAGGATTCCATCTTCAGGATTCCATCTTCAGGATTCC